>CACVKI010145332.1:0-10708 GCA_902732785.1 Trichogramma evanescens | reverse complement strand
ATTAAAATTTAATTTTTAGTTTCATACGACTAAAATTAAAAATTGAAGTTTTAATTTAATTTTTAATTGACAAATTAAGAAATTATGCAACCCTGGTTATGTACAATGTGATGCAATGTTGCGGGCCCGACTTATATTCGCCGTGTGTACACGTTGGATTCCTTGCGAAGAATAAATAACAATAACGATTGATTTCCGGGGTATCCCGCTTTGATGTGTGTATATTACTTCTCCTGAGATGCACCGCATCATCGTAATCATCGTTGAGAAGTTGCACAAATATTATTACATTTTAGATACAACAATAAAAACAATAAAAAAAAAGGAACAAGATTCATGGATCCTTTGAGTTGATTACCGTGTGCGCCACCAAGTGAATTAATTAATGCGCTATATATATGCGTTATACAGCTCCGTGAGTGTGTGTGTGTATTGATTTTCCTTGACCATGAAATACTGAGCACGGTCTCCGAAGATGCTGTGTCTCCGTAATATCGTGTCGTTGCAACATCTTTAAAAATCGCAATGACTTTTTTTTTGTTTTTAGTAGTAAAATAAACATTGATTTAATTGGATTCGGATTCTGAAAGAACAAAAAACTCTTAACATAAATTTTTGAAAAAAAATTATAGTTTTATTTGTGGTGGAATTACAAATAAATATATGGAATTGGATAAAGTTTTTTACACATTTTTTTCTTCACAACAACTAGTTCACTTTTTATAAGAATTTTTCTTTTTATTAGTAATTTATAAAAATATTCATATTTATTTTAATTCCGCTATAAATTGTCAAACCTAAGTTATAAATCTAAAAAATCTATATCATTTTCAGTCAACTATACTAATATTTAAGTTTTAAAAAATGTTTTAACATTTTTTCGTCTCTCAAATTGGATAACCCTAGCCGATTTGCATGTATTTTGTACAAAATATAATGTATCGTTTTGATTTCGCCATGTATAATAGTTTTTAATACATTGTCTATTTCTTTTAACGTAAACCTTTCAATGAGTTTTAAAAACGCTATATACACTAGTGAATTTCTCTTAAAATGGATATACTTGACCACAACTCGTCTAAAAAATGAAGTTAATAAAGATTTGCTCAAATGAGCTTTTATTATTCCGTCTAAAACTTGGTATTTTTCATTTTGTAAGTTCTCGATGATCCTTTCTATTACATGATCATTTAATACTTGTCCAGCAGCTGTTGGGTTCAGTTTTAAAAGTTGATTTAAGGTAAATGGATTACCTTCTGACCTATTTTCCAAAACAAATTCTTTTGTTTTACTAACTTCCTTTTGCACTTTATCATTATGAATGAATTCAATTTGATGATTTTCAACTTTCAGCCATTTTTCCAGTAACTGGATTTTTCTATCTTCTACGTAAAATTCACTAAATTTTATTATATTATAAAATTTATGGAACGGCAAAAGACTAGCTCCGTGTGTCCTTACAAGAAAGAAATACCATTCCAAGTTTTCATATTCCGCTGCATACAGAAAAATATCATGAATAGAAGAAATAATTCAAAGTACAACTTACAAAATAATATCTTTACCAAGTTCTAAACATGAGGATGTATATTCCTCATATAAACTGCCTCCATGAAATATGAAGAAATTTATCTCAGAGGATCTCTGACTAAGAAAAAATTGAATGAGCTTTTCTTCGTTTTCCCTATCGATTTCGTCGTATAATATATTAATAATTCTTAATATGTCTCTCGTCGATTCCAAAAAATTGAAAGAGTATGTATGTCCTTATAAGTACCCTTGTTCCAATTTGATGGTGCTCATATTTACATTTGGTACATTAAAAATTTCTATAAACTTACGTTTATTCAGTGACACAGCTTTCTGTATGGTATCTAAAATCGGATTAGTAAAATCTAAGTTGGCACCCAAATCCATCATTTTTTGGATGTGAATATGCCGATCTCTTTCTTCATCATAATACAATCTTTCAAATACTTTTCGAGTTTTGAAAGAAATGTCCTCGTCCTCACGGACTATCAAATGTATTAAACTATTTCCCTTATCATCACGGTTATTGATATTTTCTCCATTTAAATAATTCAGAACAGTATTAAGGAATTCTTTTCTCAGCATCACATTTTCTATGTGTTTCATACAAAACATCGGAAGATCCTCATGGTTTTCTAGATGACACGGACAAGCAGAATCTATACGCGCGCCATGTATGATAAGGGAATTAATTATAGGTACTAAAATATCTTCCCTAAATCTCTTTGCTTTAAGCTTTCTACATGCTGCGTTCAGCGCTGCATCTTGGCAACCCGGAAATGATGCGGCAGAGGCTCTAGCTTCAAATTTTAACAGTAGTTCCACCACCTCTGCACGTCCGCAATCAACAGCCAGTCTCAGTGCGTTCAAAGGAGTTGGGTATGATGGAACTTCAAAAAATTCATTAGGATTTAATGTGCCATCTCTAAGAAAACTTTCCACATCTCCATGGATACCATTTTTAATTGCCAAAGCAAAACAGGGCCAACCATTTAAATGCTCCATTTTTCCTTCTACTCAGATATGTAAAAAAAAAAAGGTCGACCTGCTGTAAAGTTACTTTAAAAGTATAACAATATTACGTACCCTCCAATAACTGAACTGATCGTCGGATAGGTCGAGGTGGCCTAGTTAGCTAGTAGGTAAGCTCGAGCAGCTATACACTTGGCCTCATTGGTGATATGGACCCGAAGCGATTTGACAGTCTGCTCAGATTTGACAGTAGATTCAGTCGCTTGTTGGCCAGGCGAACGATTCTGAGCAGGACCAAATCGACGAATGCGTCCAGGTGTATGGGTCACGGCTTATAAGACGGCAGTCTGAATAAGGCGACAGAATTAATATTGATTAATATTCAAAAATTATTTTTGTTCAACGATCAATTATAAATGGCATATAAGTACATATTTCAATGAACCCTTTTTTGAACTTTTTCATGGTTCAGAGAAAAAATAAATTAGATTATTCTTAAGTTTGAGGCAGATATTTTACTACTGCTCAGAATTAATTATAATAGCATATGTCGACGTTATATTTTTGGAGTTTTAAGCAATTTTCGAAATAAAATTCGATGCTAACAAAAAGTTCGCTACTTCTTTTTTTTTCACTAAATTTTCATTTAACCGCAACAGTGTCGTGTGCAGATTAAAAACTTCAAATTTCGAAACGATCAAATGATTCCTTTGAATTAATTTGTTTTTTTTTTTTTTTGCAGTTCACACTGAGTCATTACAATTTGGAAAACAATCTTTTCAAGTAGCGCAAGAATAATTTAATATATGTAAAAAGTTTTACGGGGATATGTAATATCTATTGAGACTGAAAAGTTACTTTAAGAGTATAACAATATTACGTACCCCCCAATAACTGAACAGATCGTCGGATAGGTCGAGGTGGCCCAGTTAGCTAGTAGGTAAGCTCGAGCTATACACTTGGCCTCAGTGCTGACCGCTCTCTGGTTCCAGCTCTTGAAGTGACTCCTTGCGGCTGTAAGGATGGAATCGGGACTATTTTGTTATTCTCGTCGTAACCGTCAGTAGCTCATAGCACTTAACATATGTTCAAAATAAAGTTTCATTGTTTTGTTTACAAATCGACTCATTAGTCGATGGCGCGCGCTGAGGTATAGCAATTGAGCTGATCTAATATTAAGTTTCTAGCGACTCGGGGTGTTACGACGCTAATAGTTTTATTTAAGAAGCTCGCCGTTTTGTTTTGTAAACAAATAATTCAGCTTATATGTCTCATACTAATTATGACAAAATTCTTTTAAACATTAATAATTTTTCAATTCTTACGTGCGGCATTATTACAAGATTAAATGTTTTATTTTCTACCGAGTTCTCGAATCGTTCGCTATTTTTCTTAGTTGTCGTCATACGCGGCGCAGCTTTCATAACAATGTACTCCCACGTATTATACTAATCACTACGAGAGTAAATAGACGTTCCTTTTTTTTTATTTTGGCGCAAAGAAAAGGATAATGTACCCTCTGCGTCCGTGGGCTGGTGAATAATGCAACTGCCACAGCAACTACAGCTCGCGAATTTCAGTACGTGTATGTGTGTGTGCATGAGATGGCACGCCTACAAAACAAGAAAGCCGGCTGCGAGCTATTATACATTGCAATAGTGGCAAAATGCCAAGAGGTCATCGCAGCTCTAGCATTGCTACTTTTAATTTCCCTTGATCCGCAGTATCCTCTAGCGATTAATCGAGTTCTTGTTGGGCGTTATTATATTGGTCATCTTGTCAATTGACTCGAAGGTACATTTAAGTTCTGTCTTTAAAAAGAACGATATAGTCGGCCGTCTCCGGACACGAAAACAGAATGAAAATACAACGGTAATTCATTATATTTCTTGTGATCGATCGATCATTGGCGAGCCGACGAGGCTTTCTTCGAGTGGCCAAACAGCTAACGCACTCTCCCCATTACACCTCTGTTCGTAGAACTTATTCTTCGTAAATTGGATGCATTTTATGGAGGCTTGTGTATCCTTCGTACACATTTTACCGTCAACGATCGTTGCGCCTATAATTGTATTAAATACAAAATACGCCTCGTCGTTTATCGCTGCGTAATACGTATTATAAACAAGGCTCAAAGGATCGGTAAAAGTTCGCACACGCAGGGTTAAAAGCACACGGCTCTCTCGCGCAGAGCACGAGTCATAAGTTTATAGTTTGTCGTCGTCGCCGCAAGATCGTCGCAAACTTTTGTGTATGTATATATACATTATCAAACGCGCAACTCACGCGGCGGTGGCGGTGGCACGGATGTATGACACACTGCGTAGTGTCGTGCGTGGCATTGACTCCAGCAGGCTCGCGCGTCCCGGCAGCTATATACATGGCTTTGCAAAATATATATACGATCTATATAGAGGCGCAGAAAGCTTATATACATAATATATATATGCGGTGTATACGTATTACGTAGATATATATAAAGACGCGATCAGTCGAGCTTGCGAGCGCGAAACTTGAGCAAGCTCAAGATCGTTGCCTGCAAGCTCTTGATGCGGGGAGCGGGGGTGGAAGCAGCGACGTATACGGATTTTACTTTGGCAAAATTAATAGCTCGCGCGCGATCGCGACGGCTGCGAAAGTTTTCTTTATCGCGTCGAAGGAGCAGGAAGAAGAGAAGAAGAAGAAGAAGAAGACGAAGCTCGCGGTGCTCTCGCTCATTCCGTCGCTGTAGGCACGTGTAGTTTATATAGCAGTAGCAGCAGCATAGAGGCGCTTATAGGCCGTCACCGCCACCGCCGTTACAGTACTGTTATTATTGCTACCGGTGGCACCGAGTTGTACCGTATGTACACGCGATCGCGAGTGGGTTTTGAAGCTGTAGCGCACGGCACGCACTACACTTGCGCCGCCGCGGAAAAGCAGCTTGCGGTTAAGTTTCAGACGCTAGCTTCTATTCGTGCATATTGATTTCGCGTGCGCGAAGAGTATGAGAGAGAGAGAGAGAGAGAGAGAGAAAGCTGCGAGTTTCGAAAAGCCCGGGAGCCCGCAGGCGCGCGTATACCGCGGATATCGCGTGTTTATGCGTATATTCAAAGTCGCGTAGCGCGCAGCCCGACGCATCCGCGTACATAATGTATCTTAACGCACACACTCGAATGCGCCAAAACGAGCTCTTTGTCGCCGCGATTATATCTCGGATCGAGTTTTCTCTCTCTATCTCTCTCTCTCTCTCGCGTATTATGTATGATACATTTGATCGCGTTCTAGAACCCGAGACTATGCCTTGATTCATTTGGCAATCGACGCAGAGCTGCTTGCAGAGGCCGATCGCCTCGGTAGATCGACGCCACCAACACCGCCGACGCGCGAACGTATGTATAGTAAATTTTTATCAGCCACTCGTGCGCGCGCGCGCGCTCGGCCACTTTAAAGCTGCGCACGCCGAACGATAAATTTACGGCGCCAGATCCTCTCTCTCTCTCTCTCGGTATCGAGTGAGCCGTATATATATACGCTCAGAGATTCGCGCGCTCGAGAGATTTATAGTTACGGATCGCTTTGTCTGTTTCGAGGGATAACAAGCTGATGGGATGATGTATATATATCTCTCTGTGCGCCACTACTGTATATGCTATGTAGAGCATCCGAGTCTCTCGATTTGCATTGGCAGGCAGGCAGGCAACAGCAGCAGCAGCAGCATATCAACGTATTAAAGCATCGGTGACGCGTGAAGGATGCTCTTGGACTTTGGGACAATTAGCCGACGACGAGAAGCGCGCTGCCGAGACAAATCCGTTTAGAGTCGAGGTACTTTACGCTTCGGTTGGCTTGCACGTTCGAGTAAGCAGGAGAAAAGCCATCGATTGCCACTTTGTACTATATATATATAATAATAATAGTAATACTCTGCGAGCTTGCGCTGTACGGGTTGAAACTCTCTCTCTCTCTCTTTCTCTCTCTCTCGACTATATATACGACCCTCTCGTATGTTATATACCTCGGTGTGTTGCACGCCTTCGCCGTCTTTTGTCTTCTTTTGCGAGTGTAGCGATCTACAGCTTTGACCCTTTTTTCCCCTCTACGTAAGACGCAACTTTATTCCAATAAGTAGGTCAGCAACGCGTACACACGGTGATCGAATTTTTCTGACAGCTCCATACAAAATTCTGTGATCTCATTGAAAAAATACGCCGAATGTTTATATGGCGTCGGCTACGAAGTGGACCGTATATATCAAGTATAGTCACGAGTCGAGCATACACTCTTCGTATCGATAAACAAACAGATACCACATTCACGAGTAATAAGAAGTCTATATATAAAGTCGATAAATTGGGCGCGATAATTTTCGAGTACATATTATCCACTCGAAGCTCGCCGCGCACTCAATTTCGAGCTGCGATCAATCGAGGGTCGAGGTAGATCCTATTTTTGGGGCTCGAATTAGACCATTAAAAGCAATTAGCCTGATTAGTCAAAAGGAGCAGATTAATATACACACGGAGCCGAGGGTCTCTCCATTAAAATCAACCTGCTTCTTCTTCGCGATTCATTTTTCCTGTGTGTGAGTGTTGTGAATAATATATAGCCAAGAGAGTATATTTATATATTGCATTAGATAAAGGAGCCTGAGCGCGAGTGAAAAGTCGGGGGGAAGTGCAAAATCAAGCGAGCGCGCGGGAGCAAGCCTCGGAGAAGCCAGAAAAGGGGTCTATATCTCGTGATTATATATACGGGGAAAGATCACGCAGTGGCTCCTCTGTGTGTATGTTAAGTGTGCGCATTATACCTATATAATGTTGAGCTTGCGCTGCTCTCTCTTTCTCTCAAGAGCAAGCAAAAGCAAGCAAGCAAGCACGCGCGCGAGCAAGAGCTATATAGAAGATAGGAGCATAGACGGAGGAAGGAAGCCCGCGCGCTCCACCTTTCCGACGGATTTCCAGACTTGATAGATTGTTTCATTAGGATTCTGACGGCGCGGGGGTAGTAGAATGTTTTGTGTACGCCGAACTATATAGCCGCGCGCGTGAATCGCGCGCTCATCGCTATACGTGTATATTCTCGATGTATAGTATACATACGATTATTATGCTTGCGCCCGCGCGCACGTCCGTCATGTATTCATTATCGTGATATATATATTATACGACTCGTCGGTGGAAAAAGGTTAATTTCGATGGACTTTTATGTGGGTATAAAAAAATGCAGCTTTCGAGCTTTCGAGCGGACTCGGCGTGTCAATTAAAAGCTCGGCTACGCTCGAGCTACATATTTTTTTTTGTTATTATAGAAAGTTATGATTCTAGTTCAAATTTTTATTTTGTGATTTATTTGCGCTGCTATTAATATTGCATTTTATCCGGATCTAGGTCGATCGCGTGCATTATTTAATCAATTTCGCGAAATTTCAAACCGTCGCGAGCTTTTGTACACGATAGCTCTGCGTACACGTACGAATTTAGATGCTCGAATAACAGCTGACACATTTGAATACCATATAATATAAATATCTATTCTCCGTCGCGTCCATACCCACTCTCGAATCCCAATCCCGAGTGTGTACACGTATACGCTCTTTGTCGGAGCATGAAAATGTGTAAATGCGCGAACGCGAGCGTATACCGCGCCGCGCGTATAAATGCAAAAAGAGCATTTTCAATGCGGCTAAATCAAGACTCGCCTGCGCGCGCGCGTATACAGCAGCAACGCGCAGAAGAAGACGAGTCCCCTGCCGCACTGTCGCACGTTCAAATATATATATATGCGTATATGTACAATATAAATGTATGCGCACACAACGCGCATGAATTTAGCATGCACCGCGTAAGAAGCAGCGACAGCGGCGCGCGCGCGCGCGTACGTGTGTACGCACCCGGGCGCTTTTGTAAATAATTAATTGTGCCGAGGGGTCTCTGTCTCTCACTCGCTCGGGTTCTTCGGCTCCTCGCTGTAGGTATATACACGTATATATATATCTGTATATTAAGTTTGTATGTGTGCATGTATACGTATGTGCGTGTTTATACAGCAGGGGCTAAGTGCACCTTTTCCCCCTGAGTATATATACCCGTGGCAAGTGTGCGCGCGCGTGTGTGTGTATACGAGTGTGCAGCGGACTAGCATAGAGTAGAGTATGTACTAGCCTCGGCTCGGCGCGCAGCGCGCTAATGGATGAATTGAAAACTGCGCGAAGCTTATATTATTTCGCCGCCACCAGCGGCCCAAAGCAGAGCAAAGCGTTGCGCTTTTCGTACTTTATTAAACTCCTATTCAACGCATCGCTTCGTTTTATTTGCTTCATTGAAATCGTTGCCGCTACTACTGGTACTGCTGCCTGCTGCGGATTTTTGTTCGATCGTGAATTTTCATCTTAAAACCCGCGTTGTCGATCGATAAGTAAGTCCGGCTGTCAATTATAGCAGCTTATAATTCGAAAAAGGTTACGATATTTCCAATATATCGGGCGGATATCGAAGCAGTTTTTACACACGGCACGCCAAAAACGAATGCCGCGTTCGTTATCGCTGGCATGCATATACGTATTTTTTCCTTTATGCTTTTTATGCCCACATCCGCTAGTATCATTTGCCTGAAAAAAACTGATAAGTCACCTGTATTAGAGCAGACACTATAGCCGCGCTATATATCGAGACAATGTTTTTTGTCAAATTCCGAACGCAGAAAAGAGTTTCATTGTGTGCTAGTAGTGCGCGCCAGCTCATAAATATGCAGCGACGCGCAAGCTCTCTCTTCATAAAAGGCAAAATATTTTGTGTATTCATACGGTAATACATTCGCGCATTCAAAAAACAGACCAAAATGAAAACCGAAAAAAAAAAACAAGAAATTGTTGAATAGCGCCTAAAGAACGCGTATAATCTCGACCATAGATAAATCACGTACAGTCGCGCGCGCGCGCGCGCGTACAACACACTCGAGGCGAAATATCACCGCCGTATGTATCCTATATGTATACATATATATATATATTTTTTATAAGCATCCGTTTTTTCGTGGCACACATACACACATTATTATATGAACTTTTAAAAGCTTCGGCGCGCAGCGAGGAATCCCTCGGTATACGACGCGCTTGCATTCGGCTGTATAGCGTATAGCGTATCAAACCGTTGATCGCGCGTACGCGTATGTGAGTGAAGATTTTTTTCGCTTCGTTTTTTCACGCAAATACACGCAAAGCTCTTTGGACCGTAACCGCGCACCGAGTGAAGTAAAAATCCGCGCGCGTAACAAGCTCGTCAAAGTTGTCCCAGTCTCATTTTTTTTTCTTTCTAGAGTAGAAAAAAAACTCCCACTGAAAAACACAGCTCGCGGGGAAAAAAGATTGACTTGTTTCTTGGAATTTTAATGCCGCGAAATCTCATTTGATTTCTGTTTGCCTCACTGCTAATTGGCAGTGCGCCGCATTTTGTATACAAAAAAAAGTGCGGCATTTTACGAGAGACCTGACGCGTACGCGCGCACATTGTAATAAAATATATAAATAACCGGGTCCGGCTGCCATTACCAAGATTTTATACATTTTGAAAGTCTCGAGCTTGTCACGTGTATAAAGCACGAATGAAAAATTGAACAGCGAACCTTTCCGAAATAAATGATTACGCAATCAGCGAGAGATAGAAGTACATACGTATACGTACGAAAAGTTCGCAAGACGCAACGCACCGTCGCCGGCGTCTACTCGCGAATGGTGTAAGAGACGCGAAATAACATGTTAAATCTCAATTTGCAGGACAATACTCGGAACGAGGTTTCGGTGCGCGATTTATGGCTCGCAATTTTTCCCAATTGTGTGTCGTTATTAAATTTCATTGCACGCGCGTATGTACACGTATGTGTACAATAGACTGGAAGCAAAAAAAAAATTTTTTTTTATTTCGCCCGGACCAAACGGAAAAGTGATCTAGGTATCGAAAAAATAATCTGTGCAAAATTTTAGCTCATATAAATTGAGATAACCCGTGCCGCCAGGCGCTTGAAGGATTTTAAATTCGATTTAAATTAATTTTTACCGCTTCTTTACAGCAATATTCAAATGGCTCTATAACCGTCAATTTTTAAGCAAATGAAATTTCAAACCCGTCAAATTAAAGGTCTTAAAAATACCTTTAATTAGCCTATTTCAAAAGTTTGATTGCTTCAAAATTAACTGCTGTAGAGCCGTTTGAATATTGATAAAAAGTGG
>CACVKI010145331.1:135488-147982 GCA_902732785.1 Trichogramma evanescens | reverse complement strand
GTAATTAACTAATTGCAAGTGAACGGACAGACTGTTTTGCATAAAACTTTTTTTCTAACAATATACAAATATAAAGATTATTTTGATCGCATCTGATACCTGAAAATAATTTTCATAGATTTTTAAACATTTTTTTAAGGCTCGGCCCCATAAGAGCCCTGTGTTATTGCCCGATCTCCTTCCGCCATCTTGGCTCAAAAATTTCTACCACATATTTCCCACTATCTGTCAGGTAGCGTATATTCATCAATCTAAACCTGTCTGTGCGCAATCTGCGGGTTTGAAACCCTTTCCATGAAGCCATCCGCGTTCTTTTCCTTCATCGGCTTCACCGTAAAGATATTAAAATTGGAGAGTTATAGCAAGATATTGAAGGCATGACAGGTTCACGTGTCACGCTCTGCAATTGACTAGTGGACGCACTAACTCATACCGAACATCAATACTTGGGTTGAGAGGAAACTAGGAGAAGTGGACTGACACCTTACACAGTTCCTGATCGGTCATGGTTGCTGTAGTCGAATCAATGACATAAACGGCTCATGCCTGGCCTGCTCTCGTGCGGAGGAAGACTTTAAACGTCACTGACTTCGATTCAAGTAGGGAAGAGAAAAGCCCCACCGCGCCTCTTGAAAATTGAAGGTTCAATATTTTGCTTTAAACATAATGAGAAGAATAACAACCATTTTATTTAATTGAAACTTAAGTTTGAACATTTTATTATATCGGTAATAAAACGAAATTCTAATTACATGATGTGATTCAATCACTAAAAAAGTAGAAACATTTATTATTATTCATAATTATTGCTTTTATTAAAAATTCAACCATTCAATAGTGTTATCGTCTTTCAGTTTGATTTGATTGGTCGCTAGAAGTTTTAAAGCTTTCGGAAAAACTTTATGTTCTGCTTTTTTGATACGCTCTTCAAGTGTAAATTTAGTATCTGTAGGCATAACTGGAACTGCTTCTTGTTCAATAATAGCTCCAGAATCAATGTCCTCCTGAAAAATTTAATGTCACGAAATAAAAATTATTCATTCTTTAGCTACTATGTATCTAATTTAATTTTAATTACATTCACAAAATGCACAGTGCATCCAGATACTCGAGCTCCATATTTAAGAACTTCTTCATGAGCGTTAGCTCCTTTAAAGGAAGGTAATAGTGATGGATGAATATTTATAATAGCCCCTCTCCATTTTTTCACAAACCAAGGAGAAAGGATTCGCATAAAACCAGCTAAGCAAATAATGTCAACTCCTTGTTGTACAAGTTCAGCATCCATTGCCTTGTCGAAAGCTTCTCTGTCTTTATAATCAACGTGTTTTATAACCTAAAATTAGTTTGAATGTAAAATTTGCGAGATAAATTTGGATTTATAATTAAAGTAGAATTTTACTTTTGTTTTTATTCCGGCATTGTAAGCCCTGTCCAAACCTTTAACCCCCGGTTTATTTGAAATAACTAAAACAATTTCAGCACCCATTTGGTACGTTACATTTTTAGTGGCATCAATTAAAGCTTGCAAATTAGTTCCACTTCCAGATATCAAAACTCCTACTTTTTTTAAAGATGTCAAGTGTTTCATTATTGGACTGACGTACTTTCTCATATCATGATCTATTTGAGTTTCAAAATTTTCTACACGTACTTTATCACAACTTCCTATAAAAATTGTAAAATTATAAAATGTCCAATCCAATATTATTTTGCAAAAAATAACGATGTACCTTCCAAAGAGCAAACATGTCCAATTACGGATGGATTTTCGAACTTTATTATATCCATAATTTTTGATTGATGTTCAGGAGCACAAATAATTATTGCACCAATGCCGCAATTGAATGTTTTGAGCATTTCTTTCTTACTAATTCCTCCCATCATAGCTAACCAGCTGAAGACTGGCAAAACATTCCATTTTTCTGCATTTAATATTACTCCTAGATCATTTGGTAAAATTCTGGGAATATTTTCACTCAAGCCTCCTCCAGTAATATGTGCAAATCCTTTCACTAAATTTTGCTTCATTGCAGGAATCACATTTTTTACGTAAATTTTGGTTGGTTTTAAGAATTCTTCTCCTGGAATATTTTTGCGATTAAAATTTGACTTGATTATAAATTTAATGTAATAAGTTATTTTCAATACCGAATGTCAACTTGGTATTCGAGAAAGGTGCCAAGTCCGTCAATTTCATATTAGTCGAGCTGAAAATTTTTCTGACCAAACTAAAACCATTGCTGTGAATACCACTGGAAGGTATTCCTATGACAATATCACCGTTTTTCATGCTATTAATTCTTGGCAATAATTCAGTCTTTTCAACGGCTCCTACAGCGAATCCAGCTAAATCATACTCTCCAGCAGAATACATATCAGGCATTTCTGCTGTTTCTCCTCCTACCTGAGATATTTATATTTTGTTATTTACACAATTAATATTTGTTATGATATTTATTAACTAACAAAGAAAATGGTCTCCATGTAATGGAGAAATTCTTAATAATAGAAAAAAGGAAAGTTTATGAATGTTTGTTTTTCTAAATCTCGCAAAATTGTTACATTGCAAAAATGATAAATATTTGTTTACTTGAAAATTATTGACTTTAACCGTACTTAACCGAGTAAAAACCGTCTCCGAACATTAAAAAAAATAGAGGGTATTCTTTAATCAATTCTAAGACTGTTTTGTTTTATAATAGTACATTATGACACGTGTACAATACAATGTTTTATAGCACTGTGCTAAGTTCACATTTATGCCCCCTGTTCCGAGTTATAAATCGCATTTTCTGGTACCGCGGAGTGAGGTTAGCGCACGAGCGCAGCGAGTGTGATGCGATGGGGCATAAGATCACATTTATGACACGCTTTTCGGTGGCAAAAGTTGCACTTTACGGCACCGCGTCGTTCGCATCACACTCGCTGCACTCGTGCGCTAACCTCACTTCGCGGTACCAGAAAGTGCGACTCAAGACTCGGAAAAGGTGACATAAATGTGTTTCATGCAAGAAAAAATGGAATCATGTTGTATTACCGTATAATCATCTAAAATTGGATTGTATTCGAACGCGTAAAAAACTTAGCAAGATTGGGTAAGATTGTTCAAATTAAATGTGAACTTAGCTCAGTGTTATAAAATTTAGTACGATACTCGGCTATTAAGTCCGACACGGCTATTAGGTAAAATGTTACTTATAGTTCTTTTATCGTGAAGTACTATTACGATTTATTGGACGATCTATACAAAAAATTACTTTTGTCATTTTTTCGTCCGATGTATATTTTACGAATTAAAATTCGTAAAACTCGAAAAATATCACTTTTTCCTACTTTTTATTAAACATAAAAATGCCCATATCTTTTGTTTAGCAAATTTTTAATTTTTTTTTTCTCTCTCTCTCTCTTACGGCAACTTCTTTCTCAGAAGGGCCTGCAGGAGGCTTAGAGCCCGTGCGCAGGAAGAGAATACTACTATACCCCCCTCCCTACTGTCTCGCATTTGCCCAGGCCCGAGGACCTGTGGGGCAAGGGAAACCTGGGGGTATACGTAGTGCATATGCACTACAACCTCCTCCTCCATCCTCCAGGTAAAAACCCGCCCCGAGACAGGCGGAGCACATGGGTTCTCATCCCGCCGAAAGACAATCGGAAAAATCCGATTGTCTTCGCTAGGATTCGAATCCAAGACTCCTCGAGCGGCCTTTGTTTCTGTAGCTAGCACGCTAACCACTGAGCCAACGACCGCTCATTTAAATACATCAAACTCTTTGTTTAATGTAAAGAACAAAAAGTACTTCTTCATTTTTACTCATATATTATTAGCCCAGGGATTTAAGTAAAATTAATACCGACTTGGGGACAGTCGTTGCGATAGATATTTTACAATTGTTTCGTAAGTAAAAGATGCTTAGAAATGATATGTACATAAAAAAATATAGAATATTTGTTGTAGATTTTTATTTATCGTCGAAAAAAACAATTTTTCAATCACTTTTGAATTGAAGATCTGAATTAAAATTTGTGGATAAACGTTTACTTAACCGTATGAAATTATCAAGTCGGTGTTTCAACGAACTTTTAATTTTAAAATTGTTTAATATCTCCGGAACGGATCGACAGAAGTTGATGTTTTTTTTTTAATTAGTACGAGCATTCAATTTGAATTAGTTATAACTTGTTAACAACCTATAATTGGTTTAAATAAATTGTTTATACCGAATAATTTCATCAAAAATGATATTTTTAACTTTTTTTCATTACCAAACAATGATGAATTTTATTAATACACTATCGATTAATTTTTACTATTCCAGTCAATAGGTTGGAAAGTATAAGTCTTGCTTTATAATTTGACTCATATAGAAAGTGTTTTTATTTGTTCATACGTGTAGAATGACCTCAGACCATAAACATGATGGGAGCAACAAATTCAAGTTTACGGTAAAGTATTGCATGAATCATTTTGAATTTTTTACCACATATTAGGTACACAGAAAGCATACTGTCCACGTGTTTTCAAAAGATTTCGCTAATTTATTCAGAAGATATAAACAATTGAAAAAAAGCGATAATTTGGCAGTTTTTAGCGTTTTTCTAAAGAACAAATGTACAAAATATATTCAGGTAGGGCTCAATTTGAAGGGTTTGACAAGCTCTACGTGTAGGTCAATTGATATTTGAGCATTAATTAGTCCTTCCTTTAGAAAATCAATAAACTCCCCTAAAAATGATATTTTCGACCGTTTTTCGATGATAAATAAAAATCTACAACAAATTTTCTATATCTTTTATGTACATATCATTTCTAAGTATCTTTTACTTACGAAACAATTGTAAAATATCTATCGCAACGACTGTCCTGAACTATATCTAATTTCCCTGGGCTATATAGTTTATCAGTTATTACGATTTAAACAATTAAATTGTTAATAGCTAATTCAGGCCACCTCGGGTCGATTTTCCTCATCGGTATTTTTAATTAGCAGAAAAAAAAATACACAAAAACGCTCTTTTAAATAAAGGCTACATCAATTGACTGCAGGAACCCATATGGTGCCTAGACTATAATGTGTTAAGTGTTGCAAACAAAATTTTTAACTTACCAGTGCGCAGCCAGCTTGTTTACATCCTTCGGCTATGCCAGTTATAACTTTTTCAGCTACATCAATTTCTAATTTACTGCATGCAAAGTAATCAAGAAAATAAAGAGGTTCTGCTCCTTGTGCTAGAACATCGTTTACACACATAGCAACTAAATCTATTCCAACTGTATCATGCTTTTTATATTCAAGTGCTATCTATAAAAGTAAAATGAAGACAATTTGTAGAAAATTAAAGAGAGAGTAAAAATAAAATTTTTACATAATTATAATATGAATGGATGTACTTTTAGTTTTGTTCCAACTCCATCGGTGCCGGATACTAGAAGCGGACTCTGAAAACCTAGAGCATTGATATCAAAAATGCTTCCAAATCCTCCGATATTACCAATAACTCCACTTCTCATAGTAGTTGAAACAGCGGGCTTTATATTAGTTACGAATGTATCTCCAGCTTGAATATCAACTCCACTAGTTTTATAGGTCATTGTACCGTACTCTAATATTGATCTGAAGAGATTTAAATGTTTTTAACCATTATGTTAATCGGACAAATAATAAATTAATAAAATATATGAAAACCTCGCTATGCCCTTATGAGCAATATCGGTTCTGTATTGTTTTCCATCAAAATTAATAATACCAGCTGCTGCCGTTGCCCTTGCAGCTGATAAGGCTAGAGAAGGTGCTAAAGCTACTACTATTAAAACTCTGCCCCCTGTAAATGTAATGATTAAGACGATAAAAAATCGAAATTTAACTCACAAATTAAAGAACAATTATAAAACTTTGCTTCAGATAACTTGCCATTTGTCAATATTTGTTGTGATTCTGATATGCTTGTTCCGCTATGAAAAACATAATGATCATCTCTACAAAGTATTTCTTCAATACCTTCAATAACTTGTCCCTTAGACGAGTATTCTGGATACCCCTTAGACGCTAAGATTACTCCAGTGGAAAAAATATTATTTTTCCATGAAACATAACTTTCTTTTAAATTTCCTTCACAACACGATTTCATAATAACATATAAATCGGATTGTAACAATGGTAAAATAACTTGGGTTTCAGGATCACCAAATCGACAATTGAATTCTAAAACTTTAGGCCCATTTTGTGTCATCATTAAACCAGCATACAGAACTCCAACGAATGGTATGCCTTCAGTTCGCATGCCATCAACAGTTTTTTTCAAAATATTATTAATAACAAATTCATTATCTTCTTTAGTTAAAAATGAACAAGGGCAGTAAGCTCCCATTCCTCCAGTATTTGGGCCTTGATCATTATTGAATATTCTCTTATGATCTTGAGCCGGAGTCATCATAACAACAGTTTTTCCTGTTAAAAATATTTTAAGAAATGATCAAATACGGCAATCATGACTATTAATTTTTAATTAGAAATCAAATTAAAGCCACCGGGCTCCAACCGTCATCACTTCCCTTCTAACCATCCACGTGTTACTTTGTATGCATAAGTAGTTTTTAGTATATTAAATTTATATTTATGAATTTATACAATTATTGTTTTTGTCAAACAAGCAACCTTTTTTCTTTTAACAGTTTCATGCCGCAAAAAAAGAAAGTCATAGCTAAAAACGAGATAGACGATCTGAATATCATTCATACAGCGAAATTAAAAGTAGTAAGAACGATACTAGATTACGTGCTCAGGGAACGAAAAACTAGAAAGGCTTGTCTCAGCGAAAAACTCGGCTTTGCCTTGACCGATAATTACACATGCTCTGACGCTTTCTTTTTCACTTCATAGGTGCGTACTGTAATTTTCACGAATGACATTAACTTTTTCATTTTTGACCACCAACTTGCCGTCCCGATTTTCTCGATTCATTCAAATCGGTGAAAATGAGTCTAATTCATTACTCTGGGATTTTTGAGGTCGCTGAAAATGAATATCACTACGAAAATGACCTCTAAAGTATGCTTACACACATATTATTTACTGCAATTCACGAGTATAAACGTGTGCATGAAGCTATAGCACGACCATACAAGAGTTCTTATAATGGGTTATTGATGGTCGAGTTACACGCACAAATCTTTATCAGCGCGAACTAAGCAAATAAGCGAGGAAAGAGTTACGCGATGTTAAAAAGGTATGAGCGCTAAGCATACTTTCTTGCGTTGTGTGCCGCAGTAGATGAGAATAACAGTATCCCGAAACTGCTGAACGCCGACTAATCATAGTGCGTGACATAAACTGACGCTATTGAGACAAAAACTTACGATTATCGTGCTCAGCCGGACGAATGGATGGACGGTAGTTTTTCACGGCTTTACATCCAATACGCAACGCGTGTAGAGAAGTTTCACTTCAAAAAATGCATTGAAGGAACTTTAATTTAGTTACAAAGTAGCTTGAAAAGTGCAAAAAAGAAGAGTGAAGGCGAGCGAATTTTTTCTTAAGCACTAGCTTATTTATCGACTCTCTAACACAGAAAAGTATTGTTTTAAACTTTGAACGCGTAGCGGCTGTTTAATATTAGAAACATGCTTTTTATTAAAAAGGACACGAATGAAAAATATATAATTGGCGTACAAATTTTCATTCATCCTCTATTATCTCTTAAAACTATCAAAATACCACATCTTAAAATACAAAAATATAACTAAGAAAAAATGAATTCATTGAAATATCAAGATTTAAATGTGTGAATGCTATGTATAAATGTATGTATGAATTTGTTTTACGAACCGTCTGTAAATGCTAATGCTGAAACTTCTTCACCCTCCAGTACTTCTTCAATTATAATCATGTTTCCAGCGGCTCCAAATTTTTTGTCTTCCAAAATTTCTTCAATTGCTCTGTAAGCTTCATCTTTACTTTTAGCAACGACGACACCTTTACCAGCAGCAAGACCAGAAGCTTTAATGACCAGAGAATTGGACGATGATCTATAAATTTGTTTAGATCAGTTGTAATTGAGAAAGTATATGTTTTTATAGCATTCTAACCTAAAAATCACAACTTTTCCGCTAGTTTTAGGCTCTTGTGCTATAAAATATTGTTTGAAACTTGTGTGAATAAGCTTTTTCAGCAAAACTCGATACAGCGCTCGCCTTTGGTTCGTGCTGCAACCCCTCGTTTCGCAGAAAAAGCATATTCACACCCGTTGCATAAAGTACTATAAACTAGTTATAAACAATAAGAAAATTTAGCTTCAGCTGGGGATCGAACCAGGTGTTTGAAGTTTGCAAGCATTATAACGAATTTGCTACGAGGCTTTAGACGATTCTATCGCTATTTGCGAACACTGGTTCGATTTTAATCCTGAAATGGCGAGGAAAAGTAAATATAGTGAAATAGGGTCAGCCCGGGCGTATAACATACGCGGCAATAATAAAAATAGTGTACAGGCTAGCATAAACAGATCGCCTACTTCGTTGTATTCACGTTTTCTTGCCATTTCAGAATTAAAGTCGACTGATGTACATAAACAAAAGATTTGAAATTAAATTGATAATTCATAAACTTACTCCTTCACAAAATTTTTTGCCTCAACAGCATCTGAGAAGCTTTTCCAAGAAGCTGTCGGAATATCGTGGCGATCCATGAATGCTTTTGACCAACATTTGTCTGTTTCTATTTTTGCAGCCAGTTTTGATGGACCAAAACAAGGTATGTTAAATTTACTAAGTTCATCTGCGAGCCCTTGATGTAAGAAATTTTCTGGTCCAATAACAACCATATTAATTTTATTTTGAATACACCATTCTGTCGTTACCTGAAAAAATATGTAGGGAATGAAAAGTGTTTGCTGCCAATCCATTAGCGTTCAGCTTCCTTCTCAAAGTAATTTACGAGTGTTGAAAGTAATATTTTATCGCTTAGCATGGTTTAGAGCTCAAGTGCAGCAAGGGTTCTAATAGCCATGTCAGAAACCGTTCTCAATGGTACGAGTATCGATCATACTCAATTTTATAGCCAAATGCTAAGTTTAAAACAGTTCCTAGTTCACAGTTTTTGATCTCTTTTTTTAATTCATAATTTTTTTAATAAACCTGTGCATGCAATCCTCGGATTTCCTGAGTCATGATATTCATTGAGAATCCCTTATTCTATATACCAATTCTCAGAGAAATCAAACGGTCAAAAAAAATTTTTCTGCAACATTTTTTGCAAGTTTTTTTCAAAAAAAGCGCGCAAAAAAAGTCCTACAGGATCTCGAAAAAAAGAAGCAGAAAATGACCAAAAATAGGTTATTTTGCACATTTTTCAGTATCCTCAGACTTTACTTGGCCTTTGAGCTTGTAGTCCTATTAAAAAAATTAAGATCGAACTCGTTTAGATTTTGAGTTTTGTGTTTCTTTCTATAGTAGCAGACTTTCAGAGGGCACAGATTCCTTTAGAGTATTTTTTTGGAAGTGAAACTTCTTTAGACGCGTTGGGTAGGAGGTGTGATTCCGTAAAAATCGTATGCACGTACGCACTACGTCGCACGAGCGCGCGCGATAACCGTCGGAATATAGACTCTGCATAGATATGGTACTTTAGCGCGGTCCGCACTGGCAGCTACCGCTTCGGTTGCCGAGTCTTCGGCGCGCGTCTACTACTACGCGCTCAGCGCTCATGTCTTTGTAACATCTACGCAGCATGGTATTCGCGGTGTGCACGTGTATGGAGGAAATAGCAGTGCTGGCGTTGATTTATTATGTGCTCTAATGGAAATGACTTCCAATTGTGCTAGCGGCGCTCATCGAACTAAATTTCTCCTCATAAGAAATAACATGGGAACTGCTTCCGAAGTGGGGGCGCCACAGGTGACGCACAGGGCCAATAACGACACTCTCGCGCGCGTTATGCATTTTCGTGTGTGTAGTTCGGCCAGCAACAACATATTTACCAGTGATCAACTATGTCAAGAGTCTACTCGTTTGCTTCTGCTGTAGAGTTTAGCAGATCCGGCTATAAAGCGTCATGTCATTTTGTTCGTCTCACAATTTTTGCAAGTAAAATTCACATATGGGCGCATACAATACGTATACTGACCGGGGACATATTTTGTCCACTGGAACACGGAATGCGTATGCTTACATATGTTCCATATTGACCAAATCTGTGTTCCAATGGACAAAATATATCCGCGGTCAGTGTAAATTACATCTTTAGTCCCTTTAGACAAAGTCACCTAATTTTTTTTGGACGCCTCAGGACAGCAGCGTCGAGGGGCGAACTCGTGTTATTTATATATCTATAGCGTTCGTCCTTTCGACGCTGTTGTCTTCTGGCGGCCAAAATTAGGTAATTTTTCCTAATAAGTAGACGCGTCAATAATTGAGGTAGTGTGAGTTGAGGCTATCGAAATAATAAGGCGAAAAATATCTGTAAATAAATTATCTGAAAATATTGAATAAAGTCAAATTCGTTTGCAAAGGAAAACAGCTAACGCGGCCTCGACATTCACTGACTACCGAATCTTGTAACTAGCCGTGAAATAATTATGACACATTTTTATGAAAAATTGAAATGGTAATTTTTTTAAATTCTATGAAAAAAATATCTGAAATATTTGAAAACGCAAATCTGAAATATTAAATTAGCTTTCTAGGAACAGCCATCAGAAATGAAACTTCTTCAAAAATAGTTAACTGAAAACATCAAAATATGAAAAAAAATCCCGAATAATTTAAAAGAAAAATAGGTAAAATACAATTTTCGAAAAATTTTTAAAAAAATCGAAAAAATTAATGTTTAAGCAAGTCAAAAATTTAATTGAAAAACCAACATTAAGAATCGAGAAAAATTAAATAAAATTCTAGAAAAAAATTGAACCGAAGAAAAGGAATCTGAAGTTTCACTTCTGCTGGTCAGATTATCTAATATACACTAAACTAAAGGAAAACATTAGAAGTGAAACTTCAGGATAACATATTACGATTAGTGTCAGGCTCTTTGTGTACGCAAGCAGTCCTACCAATTCCACTCGGCCGCCAACAAACAAAAATTCGTTGATTGTTGACTTTTATCATTGAATATTGGCTGCGTCTATTTGTACACCAGATCTAGGGATTTTTTTTATCTGAGGTGTGAATAAGAAGAAAACATCGAAAAAACGATGTACTTACATAAACCAGAATATAACAATAAACGATATACTTTATAGAACTTAAAAAAATTCTTTCAATCTACCAAAGAAACAAAATATATCAAATGTAAAGACGTTGACACATTTCCTAACCTACACCATTTCGTGACTTAATTGAACTAACACAGTCTGCTTGAGTTGTACTTCGAACAGTAGTTTAAAGCCAACTTCACAGTATATATGCTCATTTTTTTATTATTATTGTTATTATTTTTTTTTATATATATTTATCGTTTTTATTTTTTTTTTTTTTACTCATAAAAAGAGAACGGCCGAAAAGTGAAGCCGCGTAAAACGACCTCTGCTTGACTGGCACTGACGACGACGCCCGACGCGAGCCGACTCAATACGAGCGCCTGCGCTGCTAACTGTCAACAGACAGTACTAAAGTAACCTCAAAACACGAATGAAAAAATTGACGCGCGCGAAGCGCGTTTGAAACTTACTATTTGTGAATCTCAAACTGACCTCAAAACACGAATAAAAAAATTGACACGTGCGGAGCGCGTTTGAAACATCTAGTATCTGTAAACGCGAAAATCTGAAAATGCGATTCCAAGAAGGCGACTTGTAATTCAAGAAATGACACGCGCGAGCGTGCGCGTGGATTCTTACTTCGAAAGTGGCTTTAGATGGTAGGTTAGGAAAAAACCCTAGAAACTAGATCAGGAATGCGAATAGCAACAGCATTGAATATTTCTTCAAAATTAATGGTAACATATTTTTCAATGAAAAATGATGAATGTAGCTTTCTAATGAACTGTTTTTTATTACTCTCTTAACATATTTAACAAAGTTCTAGCGATTTCTCTTTGAACTGTTCTAAAACCTCTCAATAGAGCCCGCGCTGAAAGATCAACTTTAAGATTGATTTTCCGTGAAAATTAATTTGGTGACCTAAAATTGATGGGCTAACATTTTGAGGGTCAACCAGGGATATGTTAGGGATCAATCAACCGAAATTTCAGCCCTGTGGTAATACATTGTATTGGGAAATGTGAAGTAGACATTTTTGAGCCAAGATGGCGGAAGGAGATCGGGCAATAACACAGGGCTCTTATGGGGCCGAGCCTTAAAAAAATGTTTAAATATCTATGAAAATTAGTTTCAGGTATCGGATGCGATCAAAATAATCTTTATACATGCATACTGTTAGAAAAAAAGTTTTATGCAAAACAATCTGTCCGTTCACTTGCAATTAGTTAATTACGATGTTTGGACCCTATATTTGACGTTAATTCGGCTGCTACGGCTGTCTAAAGTAAGGTTATGAAGAG
>CACVKI010145331.1:57232-135438 GCA_902732785.1 Trichogramma evanescens | reverse complement strand
TTTTTAAGGCTCGGCCCCATAAGAGCCCTGTGTTATTGCCCGATCTCCTTCCGCCATCTTGGCTCAAAAATTTCTACCACACATTTCCCAATAGTAACGTGCCTTATACGTTGTCGAGTTACTGTAACAGCAGCGTTGTCAGAAACACGACGACTACAACTAGCGCCACGCGCGGCAGTGCACCTTTTCTCGTACACGGTACACGATACCGACATAAGGAGTGTAGCCAACTTAATATAAAACGGGTAACTTAACATTTGCTTTATTTGTACATGAAAAATGTTTTGCAATACTATGGTAATAATGAAGGAATCAATAAGATTCGTTTTTTCGTGTGTATAAAATTATTTTTAGTGCATAATTTTTCCAAAAGTACTGCTTGGAATATAATATATTATTTCGTAAATTATTTAGAAGTTGGCCGCACTCCTTATGTCGGTAACGTGTACGAGAATCAGTGCACTGCCGCGCGAGGCGCTAGTTGTAGTCGTCGTGTTTCTGACAACGCTGTGTAACAGTGAATAAGGAATGGCGTCTCGGAGCTCGGAGCTCGCGTGTGCGCCTTAAACATGTAGCAGTAAGCTGAATACGGAGTTGATACCTATACCATCGGCTTGTATAGTTATATCATAGTTGTGATGCGGTCTTGTCAATAAATGTTTTTCACTTCAGAACGAACAATTTCGACTTGAAAAACAACTTTTTTTGCCATAAGTTTTTGTCCTGTTATCGTTAATTTTTGTATTTTCTCAATTATGGATGTGGATAGCGAAGAAAATGTGCAATATAGTAAACACGATAAAGAAAATGAAAATACATCACCAGTAAGCTGTCCTAATAACCTAACAAATCTTCATTCAAATTTTTTCCTCTAATAACTATTACTTTTGTGTCAAAAACAATATTTTTGTCAAAATTTCTAAATGCACAATACAATTTTTTATAAACTTTTTAAATTAATTCTTCAATTTATCATAGGATAATGCTGAAGTTCCTTCTGAAGAAGTCAGTACTTCAGAAGAGGAGTGCGAGGAGTCTCTTAATCAATCAACTCCAAATGTTTCGATGGTGAGAAATGATGAACCTCTAACATCGGAAGAGCTCATCAATACATGTAAATGGGAGCTGGATCAGTTAGCATGGGCTCGAATGAGCATTTACCCATTTTGGCCATGCATGGTAACGCATGACCCAAACTCGTTACTGACTTACAAGAAAGTTTCAAGTAAGAAAATTATCATTTTTTTCTTTTCAAATCACTCAAAATGATCTAATAATAATTTTTATCGTTATTTTTACAAGCTGTTGGAAAAATGAAAAGTCTTATGATACATGTTCACTTTTTTAATGATCATGGTAGACATAGTTGGATCCCATCACATCACATGATTCCTTTTTTGGGTATAGAAGACTTTCGTAACAAAGCTAACCAAATCACCAACGACGTACGCAAAAAAGAACCTAAATTTGCATCAGCATTAACTATTAAAACAAATATATTTCCTACATGGCAAAAAGCAGTGGCTGAAGCTATGGATGTTTTATATGAACTTGATACGTCATCTACTAATATATTTAAATCAAAATTAAAAGACATGACTAATAAGGTTTCCAAAAATGATGAAAAAGCAAGCAATAAAAGAAAACGAAAAGATGATAGTATTAAAAGTGTTAAGAAGGTAGATATAGTAGATAGGTAAATAATAAGTCAAAAATATTTTTACAAGTTCACAAATAGTTTGAACAAGCTCATATTTGCAGGTAAAAGTTAGTTTGTCATCTTGTGATACCTTAGATCAAGTAGATTCAGAAACCAATCAAAATGATGACGATGAAAGTTTGAGTCTAGAACCCAAATCTCCATTGAGTGATGATGCTCGTTCAGAAAATGTGAAAAAACAAAAACGAATCGCAAAAATGATCAATAAATTGCAGCCCCCAGATTTTGAAGTTTATTACGAAAGGAATTATTTTATAATTAAACAACAGAATGGTGAGGCAACAGAAGCAGATATTAAAAAATATTTGCAAAACTCTTGGGACCAAATGTCAGCGGAAGAAAAATTCAAATATCGTGCCCCGTACAAAGTTGATAAATAATCGTTAGTCACTCAACTAGCAAAATTTATTTAAACATTACATATTACTGAATGTGCCTAAAGTAAAGCTAGAATTGTAAAAATATTAATTTGTATATTTTGAATGCATTTGGTTCAACTTATAATTGTTGAAACCTGCTATCGATGAATTTTTTTAATTAAATCAATTTATTGGTCATTTTAAGTTGATTATTTGTGTGCTCAAAAATTATCTAGATTCTTTCTACTATCAATAAGTTCTTCCTAAAAAATGAAATGATTAACATAATTTTTAATGTGCTATGTTAGGAATGATTTAAGTTTATATAATCAAATGAATGGAAATGTGAATCTAATGAATTTGTTTACTTAACATTAGTAAACTTCTATTACCTGAAACTATGATTTTTTAATGTGAATTATTGTAATTATTATATTATTTTTGAAAAAATTGTTTCATAATGTATTCTGATAAAAATAAACGAGATTTGATTTATTGAAAATTTTCGATTTTTTTATTAAGTTAAAAGCCATCTCATTAGACTCTAGTGATAAAATAATAACAATATATTTATGAATAATCTTCTGGTCTAAATCATAAATAATTTTTAATGGAAGCTTTGATTTTTAATAGATCAATTGAAAATTGTTTAATTATTTTATAGGGTATATTGTGGGAGAAATGATATTCAATTGAAAATAAATGACAACTACATGTTTATTTAATGATCGTAAACATTATATATATATATTATTATATATATATATTTATACATATGACATATTTTCAAGTATATTTTCCTACAATTAATCGTTTTTGTATGTATACATGATTATTTGAATTTTTGAAATTACATACATCATTTTCCTATTTACAGGGCGTAGCAATCATTTCTGATAAATTGTTTACTGCAACAAAATTATCAGAAAGATTTCAACACCATAATGTATCAATTTTTTGGCGGTATCTCTTTACAAATAAAATGTCTTTCATATGACTGCAGCGTATGAAGATGCATTGGCATTAAACATGTAATGAATTAGTCTAAAGTGGTTTGAGTTTAGCAAAATCAATTTCTGCATAGGTGAATCCTTCCTGAGCAGGGGAAGGCGAAACTGGAGGTGCACTAGATACCTCTGGCAAATCAAGCTTGGCATAATGCAATAATATTGCACCTGGCTGCAATTTTTCGTAGCCTTCATTGTCCACTGGACAAGGTGTTGGAGTTGTAACTGGGGTCGGATTGAAATCTTCAACAATTTTAGGTGAAGAGGGTTTTACAGGTTGTACAGGTTTGAATCCTGAAGCCGTTGGGGTCATCGAGGCTGTAACTAAATGTGGCTTCGATACAGTCAAGTCTGACAATCTTTTTGTAATCGGGTTCAATGTAAAAGTAGTAAGCTCTTTTGACGTAATCGATTGATTCGCAGTTGTTCGCAGAGGCTCTTTAGCAACTGGGCTGACGGGTTTATTTGAAGTGCTACAAGTTGGCAGAGTAGCTTGATACTCTAGCTTTCGAGTAACAACAATTGGCCTACGACAAAAATAAATTTTATTTCAGGCATCGTTCATTTTGATAATCAGATCAAATATTATTAATGTATGTAATTGATTTACCTTGTGAATGACGTGGTTGTGGTGCAAAAGTCATCATGCATTTTTTTCGATATTGGGCAACCATCGACACCCGGTAACGGGCTTGGTGCCGAAATTTTTCTGCTTTGTGAAGAAGGGATAACAACAACAGTGTCTGAAGTAGCGTTGGTATTGCTACTGGACGTATTTTTCTGCTTCGTTACATTTTCAAGTTTATCCTCGGGAATCAAAGAACTGTTAGGAATGAGAGGAGACATTGTAACAGATGAACTAGTAGGTGTAATTTCGGGAGTCGAAACAGGTGTGAGGGTAGACATCGTCTCAATTGGACTGCTATTTAACAAGGGCAGATGAAAATTGGCTGTGCTCATCGATTTGCCAGCTGATTGAATGGCAATTGGCAAAGAGCATTTTTTCTTGCGGTTTCCATATTGATTCTGGTTATGCTTATTTTTGTTTGCACTCATATTCATGTAATCTTGATCTTTGTCCGACTTTCCTTTGAAATTCATTTCAACGTAACCATCGGGTGCTCGTCGAGGTTGCGGTAAGTCTACTGGGGCCGTTCTTATACCACCAGGTGGTCCATTCATATCCATATAATCGTACTGACTAAATGATGATATTTGGTCAGGACTCGGTTTGGACTGAGACCAGTTTTCAGGAGCACTTTCCATTTGCATGCTCGGTGACTCTGATTCCTTAACAGGCTTTAAAACTGTTGATGCCTGTGTTATCAATGGCTTGTGATTTGTAACTATGCCCATTGAATGACTCTGGTTTTGATTATGGTTGGCAGTGGCAAAATTGTTGTTGTTGTTGACATTATTGTTTTTGCTGATACTCATGTTATTATTGTTTGTCCGATTCATCTATATGATCGAAAAAATTGATTTAATGAAAACATTTGCAAATGAAAATGGAATGTCAACGATATTCATTAATTAAATTAATAAATTAACTATATGTTCATGAATATATTAATGGTAGAAACCCGGTTAAAGATACGAAAAGAAAATACTTCATATTAATAATTGTCAAGAATTTGCGAAATTTTCAATCGTGAATGTTCAACTTTAATTAACTGGCTTGAATTGTACCCAAATAATAATAATATTAATAATAATATAAGTGAGCAAAATGCCATACCTTAGATGCACCGTTCATACTGACATACGAGGCAGTGATTGATTTTGGTGGTTGTCCAGGAGACATGTCGATGTAGGAACCGGCACTAGTGGCAGTTGAGTACGCTTGCGAGTGCGACTGTGAAAAAGACGAAGACAGAGTCGGTGGATGCATTGGTCCACCCTTCGGTCGACTAAAGTCCATCTCCATGAGGTCCTCCATGCGGTCGGCAGAGGCTGGGTAGACCGCGCTATGTCCCCAAGAGTTTGATAAAAGTGGAGCAGAGTTGGATTTGCTCGTAATGTTCTGAGTGTTCTCAATTCCAGGCATAAGCGGGGCCGTGACAACATTCAAGCGAGCAATTTCTGGCTTTCTGGCGCGACTTCCTACCGAAAAAGCGCGCACCCTCATCGACTCTTGCTGGGCTATCTCGAATCTGTATTGCGGGAAACTTTCGTTTAATTATTGCAAAAAGTCTGCCAGTTGCTCGATCGGGTTTTCAAAAGTTTACACGCGAAGCTGAGCGACCTGGTCAAATTGCTCGTTGGAGCATACAAACCTGTTCTTGCGATGCCGATTGGCTGGCTCCGGCCTCGATCCAACGGAGTAGGCTCTCGTCGGCCTAGACTCCTCCTGCGTGTCGTCGATCGGCGATAGGAAGCTCGGCACCTTTTCCAGGTGATACTCGGCGAAGCGCAAGTCGGTGCTGGGCGTTCCCGAGGTCACGGAGCCACTGCTGCCGTCGTCGGAGAAGTGGCCGTTCGCGCGGTGATGAGCACCGATGGGATCCATGTCGACGTAGCTCGTGTCGCCGAGAGGTGCCATCGGTACGTAGCCCTCGTGCGAGTCGTCGACCAAGGAAGAGGTTCGCGAGTGCGAGTGTCCACCAGTCGCTGGGCTCATGGGCATGTACACGCTCTGTCCGGGACTCGAGCCGCTCGGGCTGAACATCTCGACGTAGGAACTTTGCTGTGGAGAGGATCGAATTCACGTTCAAGTCGGATCGTGGAGAAAGGGCCAATAAAAAAGTTGGCGAGTTAGAAAATTTCAACTGACTTGCGATGGCGAGCAAGATTTGAAACTAGAAGAATATTTGTGCTGCTGGCTACTGGCTTGTGACCAGGGCACGTAGTCGTCGCCCATTTCCTCGAGTATGGCTGGCTCGTCGGGTGTCAAGGAGTGACCGTACTTGCTGGGATGATGAGCACCGACGACGTCCATGGCCTGCTCGCAGGAGGCCTCGTCCATCGAGAGCGACGAGCCAGCGGAGTCGGTCGAGCAAGCGGCCGACACGGTGCTCAGAGGCAGTGAGCCGACGACGGGCGGCGAGCCGGACATGAGCTTCGTGTGCGTGGATAGCGGCCTGCTGGCCGTCGTCGCCGTCGAGGAGCCCGCGCCCGAGCTGCCGCCCACCAGCGTGGAGATGGTGCTGTTGCTGCGCTCGTGTCCGGCTATCACCGTCGTGATGAAGTTGCCGCTCTTGTTGGCCGAACCGTCGGCGCTTTGGCCCTCGCCGCTCGTCCCGTGAGCTCTCGAGGGCAAGCTGTCGCACCTGTCGCGCGCCACCGGCTCACCTGCAATACCAAGAAACCACCTTTCAAATACAGTGCAAACTTTTCCCCAAAAATATTAGTGTTCATTTTATTGCGCGAGGATGCACTTTTTTCCAGTATATATTCAGTTGCAGCCACAGACCAAGTACATCGAGTAGCCCGTAAAGCCAAAGTTGACGCTCACCATAACTGGCGGATTGAGATTAGCTTGAGAATATCGCTCGGGTTACTTGAGAGTAGCATAATCGAGTTAATTTAATTGCATCTACCGTAAGCATTTAGAACCATGTTACGTGATGATTACCGAGACTTCTCTCGTTAAAAAATTACCACGTATCATGCACATGGAGAATATTCATATGACAAAGCTTTAGCCGATTCAAATTTCAATTTACAGATAATAGCTACATACTGTGTACCATTATGTATAGTAGAATACGAAATGATTGTCTAAAAGTTATCGATTTGGACAATTATGTACAGTATTTATGTCAACTTGAATTCGATTCAGCAAATATCTTCAATGTTTATGTCGTGTTTTTGTGATAATTTAGCACATTGATCGATAAAGCGTCAAGCTAGATTTTTATTTGAATTCTCCTATTATAAATGAGGAATAATTTTTATTTGGGTTATCGTGTACTCATATATGAACGATGATTTGTTATTGAATATAAAAAAACGTTTTTCGAGAAAAACAATTAAAAACGTTTTTTCTTCGTCAAATACATGTCCAGTTTTTTCTATTCAATTAAAGAAACCGATATTCAAAGGCCATGGAAAATTTTTTCAAGAATTATCTTCTTTTGCACCTTTTTTTTACTAGATTCCATTTGTACCAAACTTCTATTGCATCTTTTTTTTACTAGATTCCATTTGGACTCTAATTTTATTTTTCTTTCGATTAACTAGTAGTCAACACATAAGATTGTTCGTAAAATATGTTGTACACATAAATCTCAGAAGACGCCGTGAAAAGTGTTTATTTTTACTAGCATCGCCCCTACCGCGCTTCCTCCCCCTCAACATTCATTTAATGCTTCATAAGTTATCTAGGCATTTAATTTTTAATCTATTTCAGGTTAATTTTTACTACATTACAATCATTTCAAAGGTTTAAATACCAATTGAAAAAACGTAGCAGATTTATACTTATTAAACATGCGAGAAAAAGCAAGAGATACTTCAAAAATAGATATGATAAATCATAAAGTTTTACAGAAATGAGAGAAATGAAAAGTGAGAGTTGAAGATTGAATAATCGAATGTAAAGCGTGAAGCCTATAACACAGATCTTTTACATAATTACATCTGATAGAGAGCAGCAACATATGGGAGTTGTGACAAAGTTCAGTGTCATTTAAATAAATTGAAAAAAATAACCATTATATCAGATTGAAAAGCGTAAATCATGATCTATTTAGGAAATTGCTAATGCTTTCGATATAACTAAAACTATAAACATTAATGCTAGAATTAGCAGTAGCAGTAGCATTAATAATGGCATCTGCAACATTTATAGAAAAAGCGCACAAACAATCATATAGTAACACATGAAATGTATATGGCTATAAAACTAGTACTAATAGTATACTAGTACTAGAATTAAATATATGTAAAAAATATTTATACATGGCCATTTTTTGATTTATAAGTCTCTCATGATATTTATCAATATACTCTTAATGAATGTCGTAATTTTATGTAGTATTATTATAAGTAGATTATTAAAGATGTAGGAATCTATGATTTCAAATTTACAGATGATTTCAGAACTCTTAAAAGAGTGCAGCTGAATACTTTTAAATCATTCAAGTAAAATATTTATCTTAAGATTGCATGTGAATTTCGTTCTTTATTATTTTATCATTTTCATTGATACATTTAAAAAAATGCTTGATTTTGGAAAGATGATGTAATAGGATTAGCTTGATATAAAAACTATCAATTCGTTAAAAGCTTGTTACTTTAAAATTTCTATAATTCTCATTCATTAATTTCTTTTTTTACTTCATTTCTAAATGAACAAATCTTTCTTTGGTAACTATATAAAATTTAAGATTGAAGATTTATAAGCATATAATAATAGTTTGGCATTTTTGATGTCCATACAGAGTTTAGAAAATTAAATGAACACTGAAATGAAAGAATGGAAAATAAAAGCATATAGCTGATGAGATAAAACAGACCCATATATGTATTGGGAGAAGAAGTGGTTTGAGATGGACTGCACTCAGAAGAGGCAAATGCAGTAATGATCTGGTCTTGGACAATTTCCACTTGATCCTTGTATTCCTTCTTTTCTTCTGTAATGTCCGTAACTCTTTTTTAGTAACTGATAAGTTTACTTTTAGTTTTGAGTGCACATTTTTCATTATTTTTTGCTCGTTTTAGTTTCATTATTAAGTTCATAACTTACTAAAAGCAATTTTATTAATGAATAAAGAATAAGAATGTGTTTCCTTTATGAAGAGTAATGTATGGTAATAATACAGAGGAATTTTTGAACTAATACAGTAGATCATCAAGACTAAGTATTTAACATTGAAAATATGCAAGAGCTATACATAAAATAAAACAACTTTTCCAAGTTATAATGATGTGCTTTCACAATTTATTTTTTATTACAATGATGAAAATGTGTCAGCAAAAAATATTATAAAATGATGATCAAAAATTGTTCCATGAAAATGGTGAGTAATAATAATATTGTAATACAATGTAAAAATGATCGCTAGTTGCTGGTTATTATGCATTATATAAATAAATTTATAATATGTAAAATGTAGATATATATGAGGATATGAAAACTTACCCACAGGTGATGAGTTTTGCAGCTTCTGTGTGGTATGTCTTCTTTGAAGTACTGATATTGGTTTGCTTGCTTCATTAGCAGATGAACTTCGCATTCTTTGTTTAGGACCTTCTTCCGATTCTATTTTTTGTTGATTAATAAGCATGTCGCTAACAGTAGTATGCATATCTTTACATATTGTGAAGTCTTCAGTTTCCATCCAAATTTCTCCACCGCCAGTAACAGCAGAACGTCCAACTTCTAAGTAGAATACTTTACCCATGCAACCACATCTTCTTATTTGTTTGAACTAGTGCAAATATAAGAAAATTGTTATTTTTTTGATACACAGTTTTCTAGTGTCCAAAATTACATCTCTAATATTAAAAAATATTGATAGAATACTTACAGGAAATGTCAGGGTATTTCCCTCCTTAATTTGGTTTAAAATAACAGCTTCTTTAGTGAGACAAAGTCTGAATTGTCCAGCTCCACCTAATTTATCACCAAGACCTTTATTTTGTAAATGAACTGTCCAAACATGAGCTAAAGCAAAGAAGAAATTTATAATTTATAAATGTATGTTTACAAAGTTTATGGAAATACAAATAAATATACCAAATATTGGTTTAGGTGGTTCTCCATCCACAACATTACCATTTTGGATTCTGAGTAGTTGATTCAACCATAAGTCAAGTTCATTCTGATTTTCGAACACAAGACAAAAGCAATCATCTTTGGTATACAATGCAATGACAAACTTGTGCTTGGTATCCCATCGCTTATTGATATTGAAGCAGCTTTTCACAGTGATGCTGCGCTTAGGGGGGCACTTGGTTTCAAATTTCTTTTTGCTATCATAGTACTCAAGGCAGGCTGGGTGCCCAACAGATTCATTTCGAAGAACAAAATATTTCTTTTTAAGAGTTTTTAATTTTTTAAGGTGTCCCTCAAGAACAATATCACCAGAAGACTGGCACACGGGACTGGTAGAAAACATGATGAAAGGTTTTGCGTTTAGATTACTTTGAACATGAGGACGAACGAACACGATTCGCGCGTTCGTCCTAATTGAACTGTATAAGCCAGCAATTTTGGAAAAGTGGAAGTTTGCGATAAAGTAGCTGTTAATGACCTTGTAACTACCGCTTTAAGGAAAAAACATGCACGACGACGAGAGAATGGCCTCAAGAGCCAATAAGAGGTCTGACTCGCATGTCTTGCAGATAAGGGCCACGTCGTCGGTGGCAAAATTTGTGATGCGTCGATCGTTGCGTGTTGTGATGGTCCTCAGATGCAACACGTAGCGAGTTTACAGCAGCTTGCGCTGTCACTTGGTTGTAGTTGTCAGTCCGGTGAACGCACACGCTGCAAATTCGAGTTTCAACGACGACGAATGGGCCCGCAGAGCCGACTCCAGCCGGTGCGGACGTCAGCCAAAAGCGAGCGCGAGGCTCCGGGTCTTAGAATGCTCTCGCGACTCTATTCGAAGATGCTTATCGGAAATAGATACGTCGAAAATACGTTGTAGTTTTGTTCTCGTAGCAGCGTAGCAGTGAAAGAATAGTGATAGGCGCGTAGCAGACTCACTAATCAGCGAGGGCCGTCACTTATACGAATCACGGACAGCGGAGCCGTAGCGTTGTTGGGCTGGGCCGAGAGCCGTTGGCTCTGTTCCAGGAGCTGCTGGTGTTGTTGTTGCTGATCTGCCGTTCACAGCTGGCCGCAGCCCTGGAGGCTGCTCCGACGCGTCGCCACAAATAATGCCTCGAGTCCCCGTGCTCGCAGTCGAGATCACATGCGGAAAACAGACGAGCTGACGATGTCTCTGGTCGGGTCACGGAGAGGCGCCTATATTACGTTTTTGTGTGTCCATCTTGGAAAGGTCGTGTGTACAACGCTGACTACGATGCACACTAGGTACACAGTACACAGTACACAGAGAGCAGAGAGTGCATATATATGTGTGTATGTACGCTGCTATTATACCTACGCTGAAAAAGCAGCTTCGCAGTTGTAAACAAGCTTTGCGCAGGCGTCGAATCTCAGCTTGTACGCCTGTATGCGTGCGTATTTATGTTCGAGTATGTATACCGACACACAGTTTGTGCACTCAACACAATGACAAACTGACTAGAGACGACGCTCACGGCTAGAATAGGCATGTACGACTGTATATATATATATGTGTAGCACTATATATATACGTAGTTGTTTTGTAGGCGAGTTAGTCGAGCCAAGGCCCGACCCCCGAGTCCAGACTATACGATATTATCGGAGTAGCGGTAATGCGCCGCGCTGGCCGCTGCTGGGTTGTTTTGTCCGACGATGCGGACTGCGAAGCTCAGTGCTCGGCCGCGGTCAGCTCGAACTGCACGTAAATATACGCTGCGATGTTTGCGACGAGAGACTGTTACAGTGGCCCAGCTTTCGAGGCCCCCCCGCGCGTCTTTAGCTTCGGAGCTCAACTGTCACACTGCACTCTCGGTCGCAAGTGCAACCGAGTCGTAGGCAGCTTTTACTAATACTGCGTCTCTTCTTTAAGCGCACCGACTCGCATAAGCGCGCACAGATGTTGTTGCGAGCTAAATACGTATAGATCAAGTAGGTAGTCGTCGTATTCGCGGTAGTCGCTAGTGCGCTCGAAAGCTGCAGAGAGCAAGGAGCGCGAGCACGCTCTAGTCTCGTGAATGGGGATACTTTTATTCATACCTCGATTCGCGTACGACATGGGCGTGTATGCGTAAGAGGTTTTGCAAAAGCGACAGCGGCGACAACAACACCGCATCTCTGGCGTCGTATACTCTCTCTCTCTCTCTCTGCACTGTGCCGACTGCCGAGGCTCCTTTGCTTGCCATTACTTTTTAAGCACGAGTCTCGGATCCGACTTTCTTGCCACTTTCCTTATCTCGCAAGTATGTGTCAATATTGATCGAGCCGATTTTATTAGATTTCATGATCGCTCGGAGCTTACTTTCAGGACACCATAATTATTGAAATGTAGAAGATTGCGCTCTAAACGCGTCAACGGTATCACTGATTATATTCAATAAATAATAAACAAGTCCATCATTATGTATTGTGTGGAAAAACAATTAGTTTTATTATTTTTTTCTACGCTTATCATTTTATTCATGCGTAGTTAAAGCTAACTGTTTTCATTGAACCAGAAAAAAGCTGCTTAACTGAAATTACTGAAAATTCGTTGAACATATCTGAACAGTAAAATGGTTTAATAAAAAGCATAATTCACCAAGATTTACTTTTTTTAGTAAATTTATTCAATTAAACACAAATGACATACAATGTATTACATAAAAAAATATATCTAAAATAATATTTTTCAACTTGACTATATCTTATACTAGACAGGAAAATAACTCAAAAAAGTATTTTTTTATATCATTTTTTTTTGTTTTTTGAGAAATTATTTTTAGAAATATTCAAATTCAGAATATTTCTCTTTTTCTCTTTGCAAATCAATCTATTTGAAATAAACGCAGTATTCCATATGTTATAAAACATATTATAATTCTTTAATTAACAAATTTGTAAATCTTAGTTTTACAAACAAAGTATCAAGTCTTTTACTTTTAAATATAACTTTCGTGTTTTGGAAATTAATCACTCCACGAGAAAAATATTAAACGACGTAATTAACTTAAAATAAATTTTTCTGCATCAAGTACTTATGAAATGTTGTTAAGTCAAGTACATACGAAAAAAAAAAACTGACTTTACAAATAATACAACAAGTTATTTAAATCAGCATGTGGCTCTAATTTCACACTTTGACCTACTAAATATGCAAGCTTATGAGCATACTGACAAGGTGCAGGTACTCTAATTGTGCCTGGCCAATTATAGTATAAATGACATAGTTTAAAAGTAAGTCGCTGCATATGGTCAGTTTTTATTTCGGCTCCATCATGCAAAACAATATAATGTGTTGGTGTCACTGTACCTTGCCGAACGACCTGTGGTACTAAATAAAAATCGTACAAGTGGCGTCGAGTGATGTTGGTGTCAACTATGGTTCCTGGTGGTGGATTTTCAAGATTTCCTCCTCTTTTCTATAGCACATAAGATATTTTTTTTATTTAAAAAGAAAATATAGTTTTAAAGAAAAGAAAATTCATGTACCAACCTTCTCAAATATACGAGTGTTAACTCTTTTTTGCACAATGATGACACTTAACTTTGGCTTATAGGCTGGATCAATCATGGAACAAGTTTGCAAAAACTGTTTTACTTCATATCTCATAACCATGTCTAATTGACCATCTCCAACTCCATCACGATAAATAAATATTTTATCAGGAAACTGCCCATTACGCTTTGAAAATACAATATTTCATTATGTTAAAATATATGCTAAGACTCATTGAAAAAATAATAATAAGAATAATAAATAAAGAAGCTTGCTATCTGCAATAATATCTAACGCATGGTCCAAGATTTCATCTTTGTTTTTATAAACAATTAAAAAAACAAGTTTAGCAACACTAGCAATAAATTTTGATTCCCTTTAAGGTTTAGAGTTTTATAATTACTAATTTTTACCAAAATAGTATAACAAATAACAAGTAAAATAAAACAATAAATACTTACTTCTTTGTATACTTTTATTGATGATAGTAAACATTGCTTCAGTAAATCAATAAGTTCTTGATTTTGTCCTTGCATGCAGACTCGGCTATGCCACGTGGTTAACAAACGATCTAAACTTGCTACAAAAGCAGCAACACTACCTCTTGAACCATGACCAATTCCTGCATGATGTACATCAATTCCACAAATCATAGCATTTGCCTAAAAACAATATGTAAATTATGAAAAATTACAAAATAAATACAAAATTAATGTTACTTACAAAAGGGTTCTTCAAGGCCCATAAAGCTCCACCTAGTTTACAGTTCATTTGTAGGGCAATTTTTGCTACAACACTTCTCAACTTATCAGGTTTTGAAATGGTTCTAGATATGATGACTTGTGATGGCACAGGTAGTTCAACACAACATATCCTTTAAAAAAGTACACTTTACAACTGCAGAAAGAAGTTTAGATAGAATGAATAAAATGTATACTATACTTTTTGACTGCGGAGTATTTGTCTTGACGCATAGTAGGAAAAATGATTACAACCATCTCAAGAGTGTTTTTGCTAAGTATTTCACGAAGTTTAGAAACATAAGATTCTAAATTATCGTCTCGAAGGAAATTTGTAATAGGCTCTCCTATTCTGATATTTATTTTTTGACAAATTCCTTTTAGAGTTTCAACAAAATCATCACAGTTTCTTCTGTTTCGTTGGGTACATATAATGGCCCATTTTTGCATGTTAGGCTGAAAATGTAATAAGTAGTAAAGAAAAATATACATCAAAAATGCAATAAAATTGAAATCATTTAAAAACCTACTGTTCTCAAAACTTTACTACTAGTGGCTGCTTTGCCCCAATCAGCATTATCAGATCTTGTTGAATAATTATTTCCAAATATTATTTCCTCCGACTCTAACACTCTTCCTTGAAAATCTATTATGTTACTCTCTAATTCCAGTCCCCAATTAGATAATATTTTCTTCACATTTTCATTTCCATTCACCTGTTCAATAAATTTTTTTATAATTTGTCTTCTTTGATCAGGAGACACTTTAGTTATATTCGATAAATCTTTTGTAATAGTAAAATCATTTCTTATGCTGTCAGTCATGCCAGCCAAAAAGCAAAGTTCTGGAATTAATAAACAAATCCTCTCAACGGTCTGAAAGTAAAATAACAGAATCAAATTGAAATCTCATTACAGTATAAATGAAAATCAACAATAAAAGCTGTTCTCACCTCCCCATTTTGACCTTTTTCTTTAGCTCTGTGAACTAACAGTGGTTGTTTCAAGTCTTTAATTTCAATATTGTAATGTTGTTTATAATAATCTACTAAAGACATTTCTTGTTCTCCTTTTTGAAACTTTAAAGTAGGATTACTGGTCCAATCGATATCATCAATTTTGTAAGTTCTGTTGTTGTAACGAGTAAGAACAGAAGCTCCAATCATTTCATTTGCAACAGCTTTCTTAAAATCATTGGGATTTCTTTTGTACATGTCAGTCCTGCAATGCAATCATAAATAAAATATTGCTAACAAGGAAAGTATTGAATATTGGAGTAGTTTTTAGGATACTAACATTAAATCTCTTACAGTATCTAATCTCATAACTCTATGAATAGCATCTAAATTGAGTTTTAATCCACCTTCAAATTCATTAATTGATGTGATATATCCAGGCCAAACTTCAAGACGATGCTGTGGGACTTGATGAGCTGCTTCAGGATGGAAAACATTCCTACCTATCCGTACTAAAGTTAAGGCTTCCATTACCCGATTCATTAAAGTGTTGAAAAATGAAATATTATCTTTCATAGCTTGTTTTTGTTTGAATATAATTTTCAAAGCAACCGTAGAATTATCAATAGGATGAATGGAATTAAGTAAGATAATCTGAAAAAAATGAAAATTATTAATAAGATGAATAAAAAGGTGAGAATATTAAATCTTACATCTTCTGGTAATTTCACTGGTAGATATAGTAAAGCTCCATCAAATGTTTTCACATTGCCCAATTCATTTGCATGCTGGTTTAAAAGTTTGAATCTAAGATTCCTTGAGTCAATATCTGGAGAAAACTTCACTTCATACTGAAACATGCCTTTACTCTTATCAACTTTGACATCTATAAAGTTTGCCGAAAGTGGAATTCTGAAATTAATTAAAAAAACAATTTTATTTATAAGAAACAAATGTTTTAATATTAGTCAATACATACTTTTTTCCTGACTCTCCATGGCGAGAAACTACTTCTGGTTCTGAAGCAGCAGATTCTTCCATAGATAAAGAGGATAATTTTCCTAAAACGCCACTTGTTTCACCTGATGTTTCTAAAGAAGTTCTGAAAAGTAATGATTACAATTGCATGAGATATTTTGTTAAAAATTAACTTCATTGTTCTAAATTGAATGCAATAAAATTTAAAAATAATCATGATTATCTAACTTCTTTCTTAAACCCAGTGGAATAGAGCCTCTGCCTTGAGCAATTGTTGATGTAGAAATTGTTGCGGTAGATGTTAACGAGGCTGTAGTAGACGCAACAGGAGATGAATCAGAATCAGAAGTTGTAGCTCTTTTTTTAAGTTTTTCTAGCAATCCACCTCTACCTAAACTTCGTGAAACAAAAACCTTAGGACTTTCTTCACTTTCTTGTTGTAGTGATTTTTTTTCTTCCTCTAATTTTTCTTGTTCTTTTGCTGCTTCTTCTTCTTTTGCTTTTTGTTCTTCTAATTTTTTTTTCTTTAAAAGGTTTAAAAGATTCCCTCTTCCGAGTCCTCTTCCTCCTTCAGCCATTTTGAGCTATAAGCTTTCAACTGTAAAAGGTTTTGACGATTAATATTTTTTTAAAACTAAGTAGTTTAATAAAGCTTGAATACATTTTAAAGATAATAGTGAGTTTCTTATGGAAACAATTACTTATACCTTTATTTATTTCAAAAATGTTATGATACAATACTTTTCTCTGGTCCTTAACAACATTATAATGATTAAATAACAGAACAATAAATTAAAATAAACATGTATTATACAAATCTTGGACACTAGGGTTGAAATGTTTGTTAATATTAAACCATAGGATTTTCTTCATTGAACTAGTTAAGTTTAAAAAGTAATAGGGTAATGCTCTACGGAATAGTGTACTTTTAATTTACCTTACACAGATACTTCAAAATGTCGCATTTTTTCAGCATTTGTTATGAAGTAAATTTTAAGTAAATCTTACGATCACAAGCTAATTTGCGTCATGTAACAAGGAGTGAATTAAAAAAAAATTGCTAGGAAATATGACAAAAATATTACTTGGAAAACGAGAAAATCGATTGAATCGTTAAAAAGATATTGAATTAATCAGAATAAAATTTTGAAAGAGTACCTGCAGAATAAAACGGCAAGGTTTGTCGGTGCGAACTCAATAACAAAGCAACATTCGACAGTCGAAATTCCCGGAAACCGCTTCTTCTCGGCTCTTAAAACACTATTGAGAACCGTGTTATAAATACGCAGTTATACAAAATACTTGGGAAAATGGCGTAGAACTATCCGAATAATCGGGAAATACGTTGCTCTGTGTATCAATATATTATAAACACTATTCCTTAATTCCTTAATTACATGAAGATCCAAACATCGACGGATTCTTATGGTCACAAAATATTAAGTTCCAATGAATCTTTTTGTAACGTGTCGCGCAAAAACACTAAGCAGTTAAAACAAAGTATGTAATTGAAAAAGATATACTATGATGTCTGCAGTGGTAATCACGAAAATGAGATTGATCTCAAAGTAAAGCAATGGACAAGAACCGAGCAACGATTTTGAAAGTCGACATTTCTGAATATGGGTTTGATTAGATAAAATGACTCGCAATAGGTTCACCAAAGAAATAATTGCTAAAAAAAACAAGTGAATTGCTTTGAATCGAGTACCGAGCAGAGAAGAAAGACTAAGACAAATTTTCTTACGTCAAGCGAATTTGAGACATGAAATCCTTTATTAAACTTTTTTTTTCAAATGCGCGATTAGGTGTCGAATTTTGATAGTTGAAAATAAACTGCAATTATAGGAAAAGTTTGAACTTACAAGTCAGTATTATATCAGGACGAAGACTGTAGCGAGTCCACTGGGTTCTCGACTGAAGTAAACGATCGAGTTTCGACCGGCGTTTGTTCGGCACACGTCAATACAAAAATCACTGCTGCGACATACGAGGCGCGCGCTCAGAAGTCCACTCGTGTCGTGCAGTGCGAGTTGCGAGCGAACATACACTGGCGCGTCCGCGTGCCGTTTCGCTTCCCCCTCCTACATCACGTGCGCGAGTCCTAGACTTGTGCGACATTCGTATCGCAGTAGCTTTGCAACACACAATAAGAATGCGATTCGTACACGTTAGATATATTTTTATGCCTCTTCTTATGGGGCAGAAAATTGAAAACAGTATAGCATTGGGTGACCTTTACCGCGTACAACGGTCATGAAGGTAGCGACTCAACAGTTATTCATATTTACGTTTGATTTTGAAAAAAGAATTGACCGATGACCAGCACCAACTCGCACAATTCAAATATCATTCTTGTATGCAATCTTGAACAATATTTATAGTCCTTTAATAATCAATAATAATGAATTCTTCTTTTCATCACTAATTTTTACCATTTATTTTTTCGATTGAGATCATGAATCGGCACCTTATAACGATCGATTTTTTGACTATTTTAGAGTATACAAAAGATCCAAATTTGTAGGTATTTTCTTAAATGTGCCATATAATATTAATAGGTTACATCGTCTAATTTTCGGTCTCTTAAAAAAAGTTTATTATACTTTGGTTGCTTTGGATAGGCGACTATTAGAACGCAACTGTTTTATTTAACTATACCATTGAGTAAAGAACTTTTTTATATTTCTAATGAGTATATTTACCGCGCAGGAAATTAATTAGAATTTTAAACAGATAAAAATGGAATACAAAATTATTAATAGTTGAGTTGTCGGGCATTAATGATTTTTATCGCTATTATTATGTTATGACCCACCATTAGTTATTAAAAATCATTAGTTATCAAACTTGTTTGTATTTATAAAACTTGATACATGTTTTTAATTCAGGCTAGGAAAATTATTAATTATACAATTTCTCGGGAGTACGACATTTATTTTTGTGAATAAAACAAAATAATGTCGATTGCTCTCCCTGGTGGCTCAGGTTAAAACTCGAATTGTTCATGTCTTAATATTTATCAAATTTTAACCATCTGTACTCTCATTCTGTTCATTCATTTTGAAGTGAGAGTACGTATATTGAATGTCAGTGCTCATATATGTATACTTAAGCAAGACTAGACTATACACCTTGAGTGCTTTGGGGAATTGGAGGTATGAAGCGAGTAGGAACAGGTTAACGGTTGTTGAGGAAAGATGTCTTAGATTGGACTGGAAAGTTGCATTAGACGCTTCGGACTTAACTGACATCAATTCGAGACTGCTTTTATTTTAGTAAATTGTGAACCGTCAAACACCATAACACCTTCTACACTGCAACATCTAGTTTCGGTCCATAAAAAATATTACTTTTGAGTCGGAGATTTCAGAGTAGTTACGTGTATATATTTTAAAGTGAATCTTAAGTACATATCCATTTTTTATCAAAATCAGTTACAATGAAATGAGTACATGCAACAAATAATTCAATTTTAATACACGTTACGTCAAAAACTAAATAAAAACTTCAAACCCATAGAAAACTGAATCACTGTTTCATTTTTACCTTTAGACAACTTCGAAATTTTAACTGCACATTATTCAAACAGAGAAGTAAACACTAGTCATTTAATTTATTCAATATAATAGTTCTGGATTTTAAATTCAAAGTTTTTTGTCCTTTGGTTATTTATATAGTTATGGAGACTCTGGAAGACAGTCTTAAATGTAGAATATGTGGAAAAATTCCTGGAGAACCAATTGATATTTATAATTCATCTACAAATTATAAGGACATAATGAATACTATTTTACCTATTTGGGTAAGTATTTTTACCTTGTCTATTGAGTTTTATTTTGATAGTATAATAACAAATTGCAATTATTAATAAGATAAATACAATTGTCTTTATAGATTCAAAATAAAATTCAACAATACTTATGACCCTTTTATTACAATTAATATTTATCTTAGCATATTAAAACTTCAAAATAAGTATTAAATTTCAAATTGTAATTTTGTAGGTGCATAATAGTGATGTACTACCAAAAAAATTATGCCCCCCATGTTGTCTCAAGTTAGAACATTTTTATGCTTTCTATCAACTTTGCACTAAAACTGATGAAGATTTTAAAAGTCAATTGTCATGGATGAAGACTAGCCCTAAAAAAGAAACCATTACTATGGTAAAAATGGTTCCTTTCAAAGTTAAAGCCACATCTCATGAAAATAATGATCCTGAAAATTCTTCAAAAAAAGTTAATCGAATTAAATTAGATCAATTGGTATTTCCTGTCTCTACAACACAAGATTCACATAAAATAAGTCCTATTGTATCATGTTCTCGTTGTCGCTGTACTTGTACTCCATCCCAAGTACCTAAGTTAACTGAAAATAATTCAAAAGAAAATCATTGCATTACAATACCTACAAATAAAACTAAACAGTATGACTCAAATTCAAAAATAAACAATTCAGCTAAAAGTTCCACATCAGAAAATTCAGGAGTTAGTTTGAGACCAAGAAAAACTAGATCTATTGATGTAAAAATATCAAAAAAAAAGAAGTCTTACGATTTGAAATCAAGGTTGAAAAACAACCGATCTATTCTAAGCAATTCATCATTAGTAAAATCTGTAGATACAGTAAAAGCTAAGTTAAGTCCATCTGCAGATAGGATATGCGTTAAATTGGACAATTGTGATTATTTAGTAAATTCTTACAAACAAAATTTATCAAAAACATCTGATAGCATAGAAAATAGTTGTGAGTCAACAAGATCTCTCGATAAGTCAAAGTTGTGCTCGCAATTAAAGGAAACATCTTCAAAAGTAGTCAATAAAAGTGATAATCTTAAATTGCGCAGTTCTAAATTTTCAAGTAGTTTGAAAGAAGATGATGAAGTTATAGTTGTATGTGATACCTATTCAAGTAAAGAAAAAGATATTGACCAGTGTAAAAGAAGGAAAATTCCAAGACCTTCAAATGCTAAATCGTTAACTGGCCTAAAATTTGTATGTGAAGCATGTGATAAAAGTTTTGTTAAAGAAGAGTTATTAAAAGTGCATAAATTACATGAATGTTGTAAAAATTGAATATTTTATATTATGTAGTATTAAATAATTGAGAATAAATAATAAATTTTACTTATTTAAATAACTATAACCAATGGTAAATAGATTTTACTTATTAAAATATTAAAATGTTGCACATGTATTGAGATTTATTATCCTCAGAAGTGTTTTAACTCTTTGAGTTTAACTTTGAATGAATATTAATGTTTAGCTCAAGTTACTACAAGTGTTTACATAATTTAGTTTAACTGATTTTTAGTTGATAAAATTTGTTTATTTTGGACTTATTAATTTATAAGGTAGAGTTATCTAATAAGTAAATATTGCACAATTTCTATTGTAAACTATTAAAATAAATATTTATACAGACATATATAGATTTGTGTACTTGACATATACACTTTTGGAAATTTGACTACACTTTTATGTACACATCTACTTATCTATCTGGGTAAGATTATTGGGATAGAAACAATTATTCTGTTAAGTTTTGTAATAAATTCTATTTTTGTGTATTGAATTCATAATTTCTTATTTTTCTTTATTCTTCATTATTAAATAATTATATGTAACAGTAATTAAATAGACCAAGCAGATATAAAAATGAATCAAAATAAAAATCAATTCATTTTTACACTGAAAATTTGTAATAATTAATAAATGTCAATAATTATTCTGACAAATAGCAGCAATACAGTCATGGGAGCTTTAACTCATATACTGTGTGGAGATATTGTCATTTTTATGCCTACCCCATATAGATTTTCCATGGGAAGCATTTGTCATATCACTTCAACCAAGAAGTGACAAGCTTTAGATTATCCAAAGCTTGTGTCCTAAGTAAAAAATGTTTAGGACTTCATAGCTATCCTTTTTCTTAATTTTTCATTGTTAAGAAAAAAGTTTTATGTGTATTGCAATTGAAAAACTTGGTACATGCTACCGGCGCACATGAAAGCCTTTAGTTCCATCTGGTCCTGTTGGCGTTCTCATGACATTAGGATTACTATAATTATTCTGTACTAATGCTTTTGCTTGAATCCTATTAATATCTGCTGAAGCATTTTCTTCTGGGCTTTTTTCTTCACCTAATATTCGTTTTCTTGCTTCTGCATATTCTTGTTCTCTCTGAAATAGTTTTTAATTAGTTTTCAAAAATAACTACCAAAAATTTCATATAGACAAAATGTAAATAAAAACCTGTTTCAAAGACTTGATTGGTTGCTTTGGTTTATCACCATTTATTGGTGAGACATCATCTTGTGGATTTCTTTCAGGTCTCTTCAGTATTTTGACAATAGTCTTTGAAGGGAACTGAGACTGAACTCTCCCGGAATCATTTCCTGAGATGATAATTTTTGAGTCCGAACTATTATGGCTATTGCAAAACACATTTTAATTTAAAAATCCTAAAGTAAGAAAAAATAATTATTAAATAAAAATTCACCTTCTATCCTCAAGCCCATTGACAGGATTTAGATTCATTACTTGAAGTTTTTTATCTAGTACCTGAAGAAAAAATATTGATAGAAGGAAGTTCAACAGAAATATTAAATTTTCAAGTGGTAACAACAGTAAATAAAAAAAATTTCGTACTCACAGATTAATAAAAGATAAAAATAAGTAAAATAATTAAGTTGGGAAGAAATAAAAGGCGAGGTTAAGTATGTTACGCGACCAGATGAATCGCTGAGGAAAACTTACCCCAGATTCTTCCATTTCTTCCCAACTTTCAAAGACATCGTCAACAGATGACATCATGAAACTCACTTTGTTTAAACTTGCAGAAGTCTTTTTGATGATAAGCGACCTGTCGTTAGAGAATGTTTTTTTTTTCGAATTGAATCTGAAGACACAAGTAAAAAAGTATTAGGATACGACACTTTCTGCAACACGCTTGAACAGTCTTCGTTTGTCCCTGAACGACCAAGTCAAGTCTCAAACTTTCAGATCTTGCTATTCGCTCTTTGGTATATACGATGACAGTCACTCTTTCAGTTACACGTCTATTGCCTCACTTACAATAATACCGTAGTGATTAGATATACATTTACCTATACTTAAATATCGTATTTGTGGCAGTAAATGATGAAAATTTGCAAAACGGCGGGAGACGAGATTAAGGGCAGAATAAAAGTTCGACGGAGTTTGGCGAAATGCATGAAAATTTGATATTTTAATGTCTCACTAAAACATATTATGAAAGCGTAAAAATGTTTAACATTTATTCTTTTATTCAATAACATTTTTCAACAATTTCAAAGGATTGAACAATTCCACATAAATATAGATATGATCAAACAAGTATGTAAAACATTTTTTACAGTGTTTGAAATAATTGATAGTGCGTTGAACTTACAATTATTTTTATATATTTTTAAAATGGATTATGTGTAAACACTGTACGGTCAACAGTAAGCATTTAATTCGGTAGCAAACTTTCTGCGTACAGATCGTAAAAAACAATTAATTTTTTTTGGGAGTTGTAATTTATTTGCGCAAATAATACATGGTACAAATATATGGTTGCCATACATCGCTACTCGACCATGAGCTGTCTATATTGTCAAATAATATCAAAATGCAGTATTTACATTTATTGTATCATTTATCACGTCGATGAAAAATAATTATCCATTCAAACTAAATGGTGCTATATCATTCATAATCATATCGCTTGTACAATACGTATATGTTTAATAATTCGAAAAAAAGATGAAATTATTAAACATTTTTGCCACTATTTAGTAGAATGACTATGATGGGTAACTGAATAATATTTAATTTCATACCGATATAAAATAACGTTATGCGCATTTACTGCGTGCACAGTGAAATTTCATTGTAAAATATAGCTACAAGTTTTGTCCAACAACAAGCAGTACACATGACATTTTCGAGTTTAAATTCTGTTGTGCTTGTGCTCGTCAAAAATATGTTGCTTTTGCCCTGCAACGAAGTCAAACAATTATTTATCTTCGATATAACTAGTACCTATTAACAAGCCAATATTGATAATTTAACAGAATTTAATTTATTTCTAGTGGAATAAGAGGCTGTGCTTTGCAAAATGAAACCTATTCAGTGGTAATAAAGTGCATTCATGAGTTTTATAATCTATTTTACACTAAATAATATGCTAAATCAGTTTTTAATTTATTATTTTTATGAAATTTTTACAGGTTTTCTTGTTCAACTAATTTTAACGTCAAAAACTATTTTGAATTTGAGGAAGTTTATGATCATCCACTAAAACCTGTCACTGTGACGGTATGTTAAAATTCACTTATTCTTTTTAATTTTTCAATTTTTTAAATTATAGTTATTGATTTCTTTTCATTAATTTTTAGACAATAGATGGTCAATGTAATTCGAAACGTGGTAATGTATGGAGTGCAACAGGTACAAATTCTTCAACTAGAACACCAACTCCTACACAAATAACTCCGAATGTTAGCTCTGTAGGAGATCCTCTTGTCAATCATTCTTCACTTGATGGTTTAGATCCTCTTACTCAATTTGTTAGAGAAGAAATGGATCCTCTTTCAAAAATTGCTGCAGATGAGGTAGCTATTAAGTTTTTAAAATTATCAAATGAAAAATACAATTTAATAAGTAATATTAATGGTTCCGAATGTATTCAATTTAGTGGGATTATTTACCAAATTCATCTGTACCTAATAAAAAAATAAAAGATCAACTAAGTGATTTAATTGAACCATGGTCTTCTTGTAAAATCAATGTTTTGAATAAATATACCACATTAGAAAAACTATCTATGGTTACAAGTTTTCTACCAGGAGGAGAAAAAGTTGTAATGAAAGTCCAACCTAATGGGTTACCAATTGATAAAGTTAAGACCCGATTAGGACAGTTAGATAATTTTGACGATGGTTCCATTCGACAAATGCATGGTTTAACACAGCAAGAATATGTAGCTCGAATTGAACAGCTAAATAATGAACTTGTTAAAGCTTGGAATACAGATCAGAGAGTGAAAGCTCTAAAAATAGTTATACAGGTAAATCAAAGTACATTTATACTTACTTATTAATGGATTTTTTCACAACAATTTTTAAATATTATTCTTATAGTGTGCTAAACTGTTAGTGGATACATCAGTTATATCATTTTATCCAAGTAAATATGTTTTGATAACAGATATTTTAGACACATTTGGGAAATTAGTTTATGAAAGACTGAAAGAAAAAGCAAAGTATTAAAACTAAGCATTTTCATTTAAAAACCATTAAAACCAATCAAACAATGACAATTGATTTTTAATTTTCAGGCAGGAAAGTAAAACTTTACCAACTTTTTTCACCCCTGAAATGGTTTCAGAAAATGCTAAAGAAACTTGTCAAAATTGGTTTTATAAGATTGCTTCGATCAGGGAACTTGTACCTCGGCTTTATGTAGAAATGGCCATAATGAAATCATACAACTTTTTAACCACAAGGTAAGAAATACATTTTAATTTAAATGACAGTTGTAAAATAAATTTTCACAAATTTTGATTTAATTGTATCAATGAACAGCGAATTTAGTACAATACTGAAGCGAATCACTAAAATGATCAGAGGAATTGGAGATCCATTAGTAGCTATTTATGCCCGATGTTATTTATGTAGAGTAGGTCTCTCATTGCAAACTTCGGATTTTACTTTTGTCAAAGAAAATTTCTATGACTTTTTATTTACGTACAAAAAATTGTTTTCGCCATTAATTAAAAGTAAAGTGTCAAAACAGAATGTCTGTCTAAATTTATACTTAAATTTATATACACCAGCATTAGATTGGATTTTGCAAGTATTGGTTGCAACTGCATCTGAAGATCTTTTAAACGAAGTCTTGAGCAAGTGCAAAGCTCAACAGAATAAGTAAAGGAAATTTTATACTGATGTTTTTTATTAATAATAGGTCTGTAATATCCGTTTAAATTTTAGTGCATTATTGTTAAATACAATTTTAACATCATTTAAACCAAACTATGTAGTTCCACGGTATATGGAATTCATAAATTTGATAGAAATGAGCCAAGATCATGGTATGTTATACAATTTTTTAGTCATTCATTAACTTTTTATGTTAAGATAAATTAAATATTTATGTACTGTTGATTAGATTATCCTCAATATCATCTATATAGAAGTTTGGGAGAATGTTTAATACAAAAAACTCTTCCCAAAAAGGATAGTCAAAATATTTTGAATATTGTTTGGAATTACATGAAAAATTTAAAAGATTCAACAAGATTTATGCATGTCATGGAAATTTGGATACAATTTGCGTCAATTAATTTTTCGGTAACTATAGTTCAAATAACTTTTCAATAGTTTATTTTTATTATGGTAATTGATATCATAAAATATTATATAACTAATAGCATATAATAAACATTTTTCTTCTGGTAACTTAATTCTTAAAACTAATCTTTGACTAATAAATCTTTTAACTTTATTATAGGCAACTGAAATAAATTTGTTTCTTGGTGAGATTATAAATCATCTTGGACCAAATCGATCTTTTGAATACTTTTATTCACAATTGCAGAATATAACAGAAAAGTTAGTCAATGCGACTCAAGATTTCGATGTTTTACTTACAATGGTGAGTTATCATTATCAAACCATGAGTTTAAAATTAACTTATTTTTTTACATTATTCTAGGATAATTTTTTACCACTGATAGATCTTTTTCAAAAAGAAAATATCAAAGTTGATGTCTGCAAAAATATACTTGAGGGTCTAAGTAAACAAAGTAATCCAATTACAGACCCAATAGTTATAAATGCCATCATGTTTATTCTAAGAATCATTCATGATTCAGTCAAGTATAATTTATTACAATTATAAACTTGTATTTATACATAAATTAATATTAATAATCTGTACTCTAAATTTCTCATTTAAATTACAGTGCACTCACAGTAGCAGATGAAAAGAAACAAATTAGTTTTTTGATATGCAATATTATCCAAAAAATAGATCATGGACGAGATTTTGAAAAACAATTAAATTTTTATGTGGAAGCAAGAGCTGCTTTTCATAATCTCGATGTCGTCCATATTCAATTAGTTCAAGTAAATTATTCAATATTATCTGAATAAATCATTGTGGATTTTTTGATTTTATAAATAATTTAATATACATTTAATTCAGTGTGCAAATAGACTATCAATCGATACTAGAAAAATTGTTAAAGGACACCATACAAGAAGAACGTCTTCTTTTGTACAAGCGTGTGCTGCATTTTGTTACATTACCATTCCTTCAGTAACGTCAATCTATACAAAACTTAAACTTTATTTATTGTCCGGTCAAGTAGCTATACTAAATCAATGTTATGGTCAAGGTATGTTTTTTATAAAGTTAATATACTGCTACCCAAAAAACTAAAACTTTTATTGTGCGAGATAGCCGATGCATGTTTCAAGGCGGCTATCAATATGCTTTCGGAAATGCCGAAAACCATGGATATTGAAGGTTGCAAGATGAATTCGGAGCCATACTTGTACTCATATATATCGAATTTTTTATCTACATTGCTTGTTATTCCGGTAAAAATTTTCAAGTTTCTTTCTTAAATTTGAAATAAGAAACGATAAGATCGAGAACAATTTCGATTTATTTTTACAGGATAATCCTGACAATGGAGTTTTATATCTAATAAGAGGTCTCCTAAATGTAGTTCAACGTTATTTTGATGATAATAGTACATATAAATCACATCTGTATTTAAAAGTATTAGATTTATTATCAATTTCAACTAGAGACGTTTACCCCTATCATATAAATAAAGTGAATATTTTTTATAATCAATTCGAATCTTTTTCATCTTCAAAAATATTAATTTGAACAAAATTTTAATAGGTTGATTCCAATGATAGGCTCTATGGATCAGATGAAAAGTTTATCAATGAAATAAATAAAATAAGTTCAAAGGTTTTGGAAGAATTATTGAATCATTTGGGATATTTGAGTGCATCTGATCAAACAGACAAACATTCTATTTTGGCATATGACATTTTTGTTTGCATTATTTTAAGAGCAGATTTAACGAAACCATGGTTACTAGATTTAGCCATAAATTTATGGGATTCGACAAAATTCCTTGGTAACTGTGACTCGAAAATAAAAGTAAGTTTGATTTTATTCATAAAAGTAACAACAAATAATTTAAATAAATAGAAATGATAAATTTTTATACATGATTTTTTTTCGAATTGTTGCAGTTTAAAACGTTAGAATACATTAAAAAAATGAGTCAATTGCCACAATATCGCCATTTCAATATATTAATAAAAAAATTATCACAGTAATTGTGATATTAAGTTTTCATACCAGCGGCCCGAAAGTGACTACTTCCCTGCCGCTGCGCAAAGCGGGAAGAGCGATTTTCGGGCCACTGTGTATGAAAAATAGTATACAGGCCTATGCCGCGAAAAAAGAAAGCCCCAGAGCACGTGTTAATTGGCCACTAATTACACGTACTCTGGGACTTTTCTGTTTTTCGCGGCCTAGGGCAGTAATATATTATTTATTTGAAGATTTTAATTAGTTCTCACGAATAAATTATGAAAATTAACAAAGAACTGTGCTAGATTTTTATTTCATAAAATTGAATAAATTTATATCAATAAGTTTTGTACATATTTAATACGATTTCTCGTAAAGAATTTTAAATAATAAATTATCAACAAAAAATAGAAAATATATTATTTTATTGTGTTCATAACATGTATTTTAATTATAATTTAATTCAAGAGTATTCATTTTGAATTTTCGCTTTTGCACCGTGAACTTTAGTTAACTGCTCTTCAAATCAAAATATATTTTTTCAGATCGCATGAATTTATCTATTTAAAAGGTGGCTGTTCACCTATGAATGCTATAGATCCTTGGCAAACAGTTTTTAGAGTCTTTTGCTCTACTAGATAATTAATCACCCTATGCTTAGTTTGATCCAATGGGTATTAGAGACTATTAAGAAAATTATTTTCTCTCTAACTAAAAACTTTTGCAATTTTTTATCTCGAAAAGGGACGAACAAACAAAAACAAAAAATCTTAATATTTTAAAAATACGTCTGATTTTTTTCAAATTCAATTTTCAAAACAATTTATCGCCCAGTTTCAGAGTCCCAAACATGACGTTTTACTTAAAGATTTCAGGGACCTTGGAAAAAAAGTGAATCACAGAGAGAATAATCGTTAATACTGTTACAGCGCTGAACGCTTAAGTTTCAGTTTAGAATTTAAAATACCATTTTTCAGATTTTGTAAAAAGTGAACTTATTACTTAATAGTGTTCCTTGATATATTTTTTATTTTGAATGAAAAATTATTTCATGTTATAGAACGAAGTTTAAGACACACATACGTATAATTTTTAAATATATATATTATAAATCTATTTATGCAAATGAACAATAACAAAGAGTCTTTTCATCTTATTTATCAATATTATTTTGTATTGGAAGACTTTTCATCACATTCTAGAGTACATAGGTATATTTAATTTAAAGACAGTTATTTATTCTTTGAGTACTGCACGTAAACTGTCAAGAAATATGTCTGCGTGCTGTTGAGTAAAAGTGAGTGCGGGACGTAGCCGAATTGCTTTGTCACCACAACCCCCGGCTTGAATACCTATAAATTAAAAGAAAATTTTACATCAAAAACTTATTTAAAAATAACTTTTGTGATGCTCGATTGACTGACAACGAAAAAAAAACCAATCAAATTTATCTAATTTGGACATTTTCGAGTTATAATCTGTGAAGTGTAAAGAACCGATACCTTTTTTGAGTAACTTCTTGATAGTCGCATCCCTGAGCTCAGAACTAGCGCAGTTGAAAGCGATAAAAGTTCCTCTGCCACGAGAAGAATTAATGGAGCTGGACAATTCATTTTCCAATTGCTTCAGTTGACCAAGCGTGTAATCGCCAACTTGAGTCACTCGGTCCAGCAATTTTTCTCGTAAAATAACTTCGACGACTGCTTCAAGGAGTATCAATTTGCTTGGGTCGCCCATCCAAGTGTTGAAAACGCGATAAGACTGTTTTGGTCTGCTCACGCGGATGACATAGAATAGAGAGACGAAGACCAATGAAAATCGATGGTCGAATAGAGAAAATACGAGTTACTCACTTCAATTCTTCGACATGATAATATCCTCCGAGTTGCATTTTTTTACTGAACGTCACTACGTGCGGTGGCGTCTCGAGATCAAAGTGCTCGTGACACCACATCTTTCCAGTCGGACCTCCACCAGTCTGGACCTCGTCGATCAACAGGGCAGCCCCGTGCTAACGATTCAAAGACAATACTGTAAGAATCACACGATATGCGAGTCCATATAGCCTTACGAACCTTTTTGACGAGTTTTTGGAGCTTCTGAAAGAATTCGGGCGACGCGTGATTGTCGCCACCTTCGGCTTGGATCGGCTCGACGATGACACCGGCCACCGGGATTTCTTTCTCTTTCGAGTAGCGCACAAACAATTCGTCGACCTGCAAAAAAAAACAGACAAGATCGTTATCGATCGAGCATCGCAGCTACGATCACAACGATAGGTGGTGCAAAAACGCACCTTGGCCAAGCATCGCTCGTCTTCCCGTCGATTTTCTCGCTCGTTGCTCTCGAGAGGATACTTGTAGCGCGGAAACGGAGCGATCGGCCAGTCGAAGGCGGGCACGTCGATTTTGTGAATGTACTTGCTGTGCGTGGTCGACAGAGAGCCCAAGGTCCTGCCATGAAAAGCACCTGAAAACGCCAATAGTATCGCGGTGTGAGCATCCGCAGCTTGCTTTTCTTCGTCGCGGCCAGAGGAGGCTCAAGGACTCGCCCTGGGATACATTGTGCGTACCTTCGAAGGACATGATGGAGTAGCGAGGCGAGCCGGGAGCTTGGTTCACCATGCAAGACTCCATTTCTTGCTTGGAAAACGGCGCACCGTGCCTTTGTTTTTCGGCGTACCACAAAAAGATATTCTTAAAGCTGTTCTCGTTGGAGCACGAACCGCACATCATGGTAGTTATATGCGAGAAACCAGGTGGGGCTACCTTTGAAGTGGAATGAGAATAAAATTACAAGTGTATATGAATTATTGCAAGCAGCTAGTAGATTCGATCGAGAGTTCAATTGATTATTGCAATTTTACTATACGCACCCCTTTTCGCAGCAAAATGCTTTTGAGTTTCTCGGGCCAGTCTCGATTCGGAAAAACGCCAAGGGCCGGCCTGTTGGCGATCATTTTCTGTCGAGGAAATTTTTACGATTATTAAATGCTAGAAATTGCTCGCGTCGATCGAGGATCAGCTATATGGAAATTAATTTTGCAATCGGCTGTGTGCGTACTTGATTGTGTGGATCGGTAAGCGCCTTCAGCATGGCCGGATGATTGTAGCCCAAGGGCATCGACGAGATCTGCATGTAGACGTCGAGCAGCAGGTTGCCGTCCACGTCGGCCAAGTAGTTGCCGGCCGACTTTTCGTAATCGGCGAACAGCTGAACCGAGCCGGCCTGTTGGATGTCGTTGAGCTCCCGGTACAGTTGCTGCGACTGAGGCCCGGGTATGCTGCTGTGCACCGACGGGCCCGACGGCTCTTCCGGCGTCATGGCTTGCGCCAGACTCGCCATACATCTTTTTCCGGATGGTCTTCTTCTCCCTGCTGCTGTTTCAAAATCTTTTTACTTATTTATACTCATTATCGATATTGTTATCGAGCTTTTAAATTATATAAATAGCTCTGTAGCCAATAATCTCGCGAAAAAAATTGTGTAAACACGTTAGAAAATTGTTTGGAACCTCTGTTGCGGAAGCGTTAAAGAATTTGTTAAAAAATTTTGCCAAAATGTCGAAAAATATATTAGTATGAGGATAATTTTGAAATTTCATTGATAAATACTTCCAGGCTATTAACATATTTTTCGCGACTTTCAAACATCCTGGCTTATTTAAATATCTTAATTTATACATAATTTATTTTCTAAATTTATCCAGAAATGCTGTTCCTCAAAGTTATTTGTAGCTAACTTGTAATAATCATACGATCGATTTAGCTCTCACAGCTTGAATTTCAAGCTATTAAGACATAGCCAATATCATTTTAATATGAATATCGAATAGCGAGTTTAATTGCTCTCGTATTGAATCGCGACTGTATTGTTTGCGTAAAATGGATGTAAGTTAACATTTGAATTAAAAGTAAATATTTAAATATTCTCGGCAGATACTGCTGATTACACAAGTATATTTATCTAAACTTTAAAACGTAGTTTTAAGCTGCCAGATTTATATGCACCGATCGAACGTGTCTTTCATGCGAAATAAATGATTCGAGCCAACAAAGGCCAGCGATTCTCGATTTTAGTACGATAAACCAAAGTGAATGGAGATATATATTTTTTGCCTTGATAACGAACTGAGATTTTAAAATACATATACGCGCATGCCATACAGTAGTCAGCGTTGGTGTGATCTTCCCCAGTGTTCGACACTGCAATGTAAATTGAACGATTGGTTTAAACTGACCCTCGTTACGAGCAATTGGACGCGATATAAAGCGAATGAAACTTGGTATGGTCAACGGAGCTCTCCTATCTGTCGTATGCCAACATAGTTTATATGTAGTAGAAGCCTGAGCGGCTTATATTTTTTTCTGAATTTCGTTCGTTGTCATTCAAATGGTCTTGACCTTGCTTTTACTTTTTTATACTTCGAATTCACCGGCGACTCTATTACAAGTATCCAGCGGCAGTGCATTTTTGTTGAGTCAATCATTACATCTACATTTTTAAAGATCTCTCTGCTTTGTTTTTACTCAAACCTTAATGAATTTTATAGTACAGAGAAATTACGAATATAATTGATTAATTCATTGACAAATTGTTAAAAATAAGAAACTAACATTTTACGGAAGGAAAATCACATTTTCTATCGGTAGAATGCGCGCATGTTGCATTACAGCTGATTGCCAGGACATGGAGCTTTCTGCCGAGAAGGGGGGGAGTACAGAAGAGCGCGTGAAAAATCAATATTTGCAAGCTTCGAGACAAGAGCTTTTGGCCTTGTTTACACACACAAACCGACAAAAATGTTGTGATTCTTTTTAAAAGGACAAACCTCGAAAACGCGAAGCCAAAATCGTCTGGACTCCTTTCCTCAACATACTGATGTCCGACGCTGTTTCTCAAAGGACCGATATTATCTCCAGGCGGAGCGAGTGGGACGATGGCCGCTCGTTAATTTGTTGCTCTATCAATTACACCCAATTATTATTATTATTATTATTATCTTTACGAAGGGTGTTCGAGCGCTGCGAACAACTCAAGCAATATAATGCACTGTTGGGAGGAGGATCGGAGGGCCTTCGTCGAGGCTCGTCACTCCTCGTTTTGTCCAGACTGCTCTCAACGTTGCGCTTGCTGCACGACGCGAGGCATGCATTTACGCCGAATCTAAAACTTTTGCCCCTCCTTCACGTCGCTCCTGCGTATAACGGTATCATATGTTGGTTTCGACCTATCAACGTTTGCCGACGGCTATTTAATTTCTTCTTTTTATTTTTCTTTTTGCTTTTTTTTCAAACAACATTCACGGAACCGCAATATTGAATGAACGACAACACCTTCCGAAGATCGCGTAAAAATTACTTCAGCACCTGTGGTTTAATTGCACTAACACGATAATATTTACTCTTCGTATCGATGCTAATTGGTATAATAATTTGGTTCTATTTCATCCATTGTTAATTATTCTCAATAATGAACTAGAACAATCTCTGCGCAACTTTCAACTATTTGTGCTGTAAATTCAAATTATATTTATTTTATGTTATTTCACATTTAATTAAAGACAATTATTAATGATTTGTTCTCGTTATTGAATTAGTATATTCACGAGTCACGATGATTTTAAAAAATTGCCGTTTGTAGATGGTTCATTGTGTATCAAAAATATAAAATAATAATATTTTACCTACAACTAGACACTGTTAACATTCGTTTATTAAAAAAGTCACTTTTATTGATGTATTTCGTACAATGGTTCAAGTGTTCAACATTTCATGTTAAGATGAAAAGTATAACCACGTATGTTGTTTTAATTGAAGTATGTAATTTTCCCTTATTACGCGATCAATTACCTTTACAAGTAATTTGTCGTCCGCTGTCAGTTCTTTTATCGATCGATAAAATGATACCTTTTATTTCTTAATTTTAACAATATTTTCATCATACGCAGTGAGTCTTTGGGCAATTGGTTCGGTTATGCACTAAATTTGCTGTAATCTAGTAACGCGAAGAAATGATTATAGAGATTCAATAGAGTATATGTATGTTCTCAAATTTAACCATTCAAAAATTGTATATTATTGTGAAGCTTAGAGATAAGATTAACTTTCTCGTTATAGACTATTATATGGTCTCCTTAACATATTGCTAAAGTTAATCGAAAGATTGGAAATATTTTTTAAATTAAATTCTGTTTATTTTATGGATTAGATTGATAAATTTTTCGTAATTAAAGTAAGTTCATTTTCAGACAAATCTCATGATCGTGACACGATATGTGTTGACAGATGCGGACACTAAGCTGTTATTTGTTGCCACGCGGCTATTGCATACTACTTTACATTTCTTATCTTTGATGCAATTTAGATTGTTTAACCATCAATTACGAGTCGATTTAATGTTCAAATCACATTTCTTTATTTTATTTTACTTAATGCTCATTAAAGAATTGTACAATGTGAGAGCATGTTGAGGCCAATTAGGTGAAGAGGAAATTGTACAAATTCATTTTCTGAAATATCCATGAAATATTTTTCTAAACAACTCTGTGAAGAAGGAATACGAAGAAAATATCGAGCCATTACAGAAAATTTTATAGGTAGATATGTTTCGTAAAACGAGTTAAAAAAGGTTCGTATCAGATTTTCATCTATTATTATATAGATGAATTTATTATCAGTCAGTTAAAGCGCCTGCGAGTGGACAACCCACAATCGTTTCATCTGCAAATATCGTTCGACTCGGGCATCGGTGACAGGCTCATTATCGCTCAGCTTCTGATTGCGCTTTTACACAATTTTTTGCTTTAAAATACGGTACGGGAATAAATGATTGATCTGCATGCGCCAGTCACGATCTCTGGGGTATAAAAGCCGCAGTCGAAAGCCGATATACCATCCTTACAGTGGTAATTGAAATGATGGCAAAAAAAATGTTGTCCCGCTATTCGTCAATATTATACTTAAATATTGTAAGTAATTGGATCAATTTCCAAGAGGCCGCTAAAAGGACAGTGCTGCACTTGCAGTCACATTATTCGATCGCGCGCGCGGTCAGCGCCTCGACTCTGCGGCACGTAGGTGTTGTGCTGCCTATAAAAGCGGTATCAATTATATACATATAATGCATGACTCGTATCGTACGCGAGCACTTCCGTACTAGCGCAGTTCTTTCTGCAATCTGTTGGGCCGCAATAAGTAAATGTGTTCGGAGTCGGCTCATAGCGCTCGGTCGTTGCTGCTCGCTGCCTGCACATTGAATCAGCCAGCTCGGGCTACTTACACAGACGTCGCTCTGTCCATTGATCATTTAGCTCCCCGTAACAGTCGGTGAAATCCTTTAGGCCGCTCAGTGTACGCTATTTAATCATAATCATAATACTGCGTATACGGAACGTCGTCGTTCGTGTTCTTCGCTCGAGTATTGTTTGTTGAAAATTGACCAAGAAAAATGTGTAATCGTCGAGCAATCGACAAGACTGTTTGTATATGACTTGTGTTTATTTGCCTCAAATACGATACAATGAAAAATGCGCTGCTTTCATTTGAGACAAGATAACTTTTGAAAGTTCCAAGTGAGTGACACCCATCTATACGTATACAAGTTCCTCTCAATGTTGTTATCTCGTTTTTTCCATTTTGCTTAGTATTAATCTCGAATTGTTTCTAAACTGTTTGACAGTTTCATAAAAATGTATCACTTATTGAAAGTCAATGAACAATTGTTAGCTTTTCACTTATAATTAACTTTTACTTCAATCTTTTTTGTAAATTATGTTTTCCATTGAAACAGTTATTTACAAAATTTAATCTCATTTATTTTAGACTTATTTTTTTGCAGCATTATTATGAAAATTGCACATATTTTTCAAGTATTTTTTATTGCAGAGACTAAAAAATCCACTCTACATGCAGTATCACTAATGCTGAAAAATGGAATAAAAGATTGTACTTAAAATACTGTACTTATTCTTGAATAATTTTTAATTACAAGTCACAACGCAAAAATGTCTGTTTTTCCATTTAACGAAAAACAAATTCAACAGTTGGTAAGTTTATTGTATTTTGTAGATTTATTCATTTGCCCTGTGTTTTTAAATCTATCTTCATCTAAACATTTTTGTAGAGCACCAGCATTGCCAAAGCTGTAAATCCTTCAGAAACTCGAGTTAAAGAAAAACATGTGCGCAGTATCCTTTATATTAATATGAGTTTATATTTTACAAACATTTAATATTGTTCCTTAACATGAAATAACTATAGTTGCAATCATTGGTACGTATAAAGAGAAAGGTGCTACAATATTTTGGACGTACATTTTACGCCAGCAGTTGCAAGAACATAGAATTGTGGCATGGAAATTTTGTCATGTTTTACACAAAGTTTTAAGAGAAGGACACCCCAGAGTCATAAATGACTCACAACGCCATAGAGGAAAATTAGAGGATATCGGTAAACTCTGGCAGCATTTGAAAGATGAATATGGACGGTTGATACACTTATATATAAAGTTACTCATAACAAAATTAGATTTTCATAGACGTAACCCACGAATGCCTGGTAATCTTCAAGTTACTAGTGAAGAACTTGAGGCAATAGGTGAAAATGATATAAATATTTAGTAAGTACTAATATTCCTGTTAATTTTTTTTTCAACTTACAATGGACTTATTTACTTTTAATAATTAATAGTTTTCAAATGACTGTTGAGATGTTTGATTATATGGATGATATTATAAATCTGCAACAAGCTGGTAAATATTATATTATAAGGAACATTAATCTAAAAAAAAATTTTAAATTATATTTTAATATTTTTAGTCTTTGGTTCGCTAGTCCTACCACGCTCTAATTCAATGACGCCATGCGGACAATGTAGACTTGCTCCTCTAATACCTTGCGTTCAAGATGCATCAAAATTATATGATTATTGTGTGAAAATGTTATTTAAACTTCACAGTGCGTTACCAGCTGATACTTTAACAGGTCACAGAGAACGATTTCTTAAACAGTTTCGAGATTTGAAAGATTTTTACAATACCGTGATGCATATGCATTATTTCAAGCATTTAATTACCATACCATCATTACCAGATGTAAGAACTTTATATAATATTTTGAACTAATAATTAATAGAATATTAAAATAATGAATATTAGATATTCAATATTCATTCAAATTAAAAATTTTTTTTAGAACCCACCAAATTTTTTGATACAATCAGAGTTGAGAACTTATGTTACTCCTGTGGTAATTTTACCCCCTGAAGAGCCTATTGACACTGAGGGTACTTTAATAGATACATCAGATACTTCATCACTGGCAGGAGATCAAAATGGTTCAACTAACAATGGGTCTATATCACCAGATGCTTTAGTGGAACGGTCAGTATATTTTCAAATATGATGTTTAGCTTGAATTTTGAAAAGATTAAAAGATATTAATTTAAAATATTCAGGGATAATCTCATCAAACATTTTCATCAAGAAAATGCCAGACAACGACAAGAGTTACAACATTTGATGAATGAAAATCAACAAGTTGTAGGAGATTTAAGAAGTCGCATACTGGAATTAGAGGCAATTCTTTCAACAAAAGTAAGTATAAGGATAACAAAAAGTGGAAATTTTCAATAGTATTCTTAATACTATATTGAAATTGTTTGTGTAGGGTAATGAAATGTTACAAGAGAAGAAAAATGCTGAAAATTTTGAAAAACAAAAAGAAGAAATGATGATTCAACTCAAGTCAGCTGAAGGTATAATTGTTTTAATAAATATAAATTATCAATTAAAATACTATATTAACTTCAAAGTAATACATTTTCAATATAAAGCACTTCATATTTATGTTAAATTTCAGATAGAGGAAAACTACTGGAGGAAAAATTCGAAAAATTAAAAATTATATATACCAAATTGCGTGAAGAGCATATTACATTAATAAGAAAAGTATGTGTTAAAAAATCAACAATTTTAATTCAATTATTACCTAATCACTTATTTCTAGAAAGCTGATGTAGATAAACTTCTTGGAAGTACAACATTAAAATTAGACCAGTCTAATAGAAAAGTTCTAGAAGTTGAACAATCCTTAGAGGAACTAAAACAAGGCCAAGTTTCCGTTGAACAAGAAGCACAAAGAGTTTCTCAGGCGAGAACAGACTTGGAAAAAGTTAGGAAAGAATTTGATGAAGTTAAAAGTGAAAATTTGGTAAATTTTAAATATTTTATCCATCCATTTGTTGTAGATGAAACTTTTATTTTTTGTTCTTAATATTTTAGAGCCTTTTATCAAAAATAGATTTTATGACTTCTCAAAAAGCAGCTGCTGAAGGAGATTTACAAGATTTGACTTCTCAAAAAGAAGAGTTAGAAATGAAAATCGTAACATTAAAAACAGAATCCGAACGTTCTCTAATTCAAGCAAGAGCTGATTCTGAATCATTAATGAAAGAATTACTTTGTATGTAAATCTATCAAAATGCTAAAAAAATTAATCAGATTTATTTTATATAATATATAATAAATTTTATATAATTTATTATAGTAAAGTGTCTCATGGAAGCCGAGGCAATTTTACAAAACGTTATGCATGTTATTGATAATCCTGCTGTATCTGCGGTCACTTGTACTCTTGAATATCTTGGAAGTCTAGTAAAACCAACTGACGAAGCATTAATTGAACTAAACTCTACATATAGAAACTTCATAAATAATCAACTGCTAAGAAAAGAAATTATCCATAGTGCAATCCATACCGCATATACTCTTGCCACTTATATAATGTTGGTTAAATTTACATCAAATACTTCAAAAGATATTAGTATTGGAGATCGTAAGTTTTTCTAGTTTGGTACTTGCATATGTGAATAAAAATGGTCCAATAATTCATAAAAGTTTTATGAAATTTAATTTAAATCTTTAACTTTTAAATAAAACTTATAAAATTGATTTTTTAGGATTGACAGATGAGTGTAAACAACTTGGATCACAAGGCTTAATTATGTTCACTTATATGAAAGAAACATCACCATCAACAGAAGAACAAATAAAATTTGTCAGAAAACAATTAGCAAAAATTGCAGAACTATCTGACACTTTACTGGAGACTCAAGGTAATGCTGAAGTAATCGGCGATCTAGTAGAAGATGAATTGATGAGCATGGATAAGGCTATCGAAGAAGCTGCTTTGAAAATTCAGGTATGCAATATCCCGTACGCGATTAAAAAAGAAGCTTTACTAGTTTATTCTCAAAAATTCATTGTTAAATATCGAAAGGAAATTGCTTAGTTTCTAACTCACAAACAAAAATACTTGAATATCTATTAAAGAATATAAAATAAATTCGTTTAAAAATCTCGTATCGCGGTCATGCTAAGAAACGTAAAATGCCTTCATTAGTGAAAGTTCAATATAGATAATTTTAAAATTATACGTTTTTTTCAGGAAATGTTAGATAGATCTCGTGCTGCTGACTCTGGAGTTAAATTGGAGGTCAATGGAAAAATTTTAGATTCATGCACAGAATTAATGAAAAGCATTAGAAATTTGGTGAAAAAATCCAGATCCTTACAAATGGAAATAGTAGCCCAAGGAAAAGGCACAGCATCAGCTACAGAATTTTATAAAAGAAATCATCAATGGTCAGAGGGTTTAATTTCAGCAGCTAAAGCTATAGCAATGGGAGCTAATTTTTTACTGTATGTAAATCAAAAATTTACTGAAATTGTATTATTATCTTGCAGAATGTTGAGTTTAAATTACAATTTTTATTTTGTTCAGAGAAGCTGCTGACAAGGTAGTGTCTGGTAATGGAAAATTTGAACAACTTGTTGTAGCTTCTCAAGGTATTGCAGCTTCAACTGCCCAACTGGTAGTTGCCAGTAGAGTTAAAGCTGAAAGAAACAGTACAAACCTAAATGCATTATCAGAAGCTTCTCGATTGGTTACACAAGCAACAGGAAGTGTTGTTGCAACGGCCAAGAGTTGTAATCAACTTATTGAAGATAATGGTAAATTTCAATACCCTCGAATATTTTTTAGATTAGTAAAATTAACGAAATTTAAAAATTGATCAATAACTTTATTGATTAGAAAAATGTTGTAGTAAGTAACACATATGAAAATACTTCTCAAAAATACTCATTATTTAAATATTTTTTTACAGAAGATATGGATTTTTCTGGATTAAGTTTGCATCAAGCCAAGAGGCTAGAAATGGAAGCCCAGGTGAGAGTTCTAGAACTGGAACAAGCTTTGGAATCCGAAAGATTGAAATTATCGGCTTTACGAAGACATCATTACCAAATGGCTGGTGAATATGAAAGTTAGGTGCATATTCAAATATTTTTTAATTATTGACATACATTATTACCCAATACTTAAGACATTTTTCTTTTTGTATCACTATTTTTATAAAAATGACGAACCGCGATTTTTTCTTTGGATAATTTTGTGGATTGACCTCCAATTTTAATTTTTCTGAACGTTTTTTCTTATCAATTCCCATGATTCTTAAATAACTGTTCATATAGAATTGACAGTAGAATATAAAATATGTCATTCGATCGGTTACCTGCTATATGAAATCTTAGCACACTTGATTTACCTGTGACAAAGATTTGAACTTTCTTATGCAAAAATACTTTTTTGTAAAAAAGATATAAGACAAGATATTGAGTGAAAAATATAGATTTGTGGATGTGTTCAACATAAATCTTCGAACCGATTGTGCTACTAAAGATTAAAATATCTATTTTTCAAAGCATACGAAAATATCGATGTATAAAACCTAATTGTTGTTATCCTCAAGATTATTTATTTTTGCATATTTTGATAAAAATTAATATATACATATTTTGATAGTGTATTTGTGTCGTGATGAATTAGTTCTAAACATTTGAACAGACGATTTTTGACCTTTCAAAAACACATTTATATGTTGGAATCCTGTAATGATGGCTCATGGTGATTATAAATAAGTCTTTGCTTTATCTAAAACAAATATTTAACTGACTGCACATCACAAATTATATATTCTATAAGTTTAGAATAAAGAGTTAGTACTTGCAATATCTTTTTAATAGTATTTTTAAAGTTACTTATTTCAAACGAGTGCCTTTCATGTCATTTGAAACTGAACAAAAGTGCTATTAGCGTTTTCGCAAACTAATTTTTGAAAGCATAAAAAAATTAAATCGAATTATAAGAAAAGTTGAACGAATTTTGAACATATTTTCACAAATTGCATTTACAAATACTAAATATATATACTATTATATATAACTAATTTACAGTAAAAAAGTTCTACTTATTACTTTTTTCAATGTCTTTTCACGGAGCCGTCAACGAAAAATGTATAGTATGAGTCTCAGAGAACATAACATTATAAAGTTTTTACTTTGACTACAGCATCCTTTTGATAAATCTTCGTATTAATAATTATGTGAACTAAAATGTATCAATCAATAGTAATTTAGTAAACAAACCAATTTTATTAATTCAATCTATTTTATAATTGATTTTACAGTATAACAATATATACATACTGTTCGTGTGAATGTGTTTATATTTATTGTTTCATTTTGACTTAAAAATTAATTTTATGCAGAATCATCTACCAAGCCCAATAGTTCAACATAAACTTAATTTGCATATAGTTTTGATAAATAATGCACTAAAACTTTTTGAGTTGAAGAACTGTTTCTCGGGATAGGGTAAAATTTGATAATTCGAGTATAAGAGATGATTTGCGGGTATCTTGAGTAAAGGTATTCACACAGATTTTTGTTTTTTTATCTATATAAAATATTCCAGGATTTTAATTTATATTTATCCTTTATTAAGAATAATAGATCTATTTACAACTACTATTTTCAGTTTAAATACAAGTTACACTGAAGCAGCATCGTCTTTCATATATATAATATATATGTTTTTTAATTATTAAACATATGTTCAATTCCTTGGAAGAACTAGATAATACAATCGTATTAGATCTACAAATGCTTAAAATCATGGCGGCAGGAACTGGATTATAATTAAATATGTACACCAAATTTTGTTTGTTCTGTTTTAAAATTATAAAAATGTTCGTGAATGATTGTTGAAACATTTTCTACGTTTAATTCATTAACTGTGTTTCGTAAAAATATTTTAAATTCAAAATCTAGAGCTACGAAACATTATCATTGCAATTTTATGTAAATATTTTCATCTTATAATATTTTATCACATTCAGTACCGATTATAGATTTTTATTCGAATTATTTAAAGTATCAGCTTATAACATTTGTTATTATTTTTTCTAATTATTTATGTTGATGAAGGTAAATGTGTTCTCGTAAATCTGGCATTTTGAGTTGTAAAAATAGTGTTTTCATACTATCATAGTCGCAAATAGAACGAAATATTTACTTTCTGCTGTAAGATTTACGAAGTAGTATATTACGTACTCGAACCACAAAAAAAGCCCCAAGGCACGTATAATTACACGCAAGGACGCTTATTTGGACTTGGCGATTTTACATGCCAAAACTGATTTACTGTGAGCCGAGGAGACAAATCCTTATATATGATAGAGGATCCTATCGGAAAGTTCCCTCAGAACTTTGAGATTACAACATTGATTTATCTCGTTAGACCAAGCCTCACCCGCCACCGATCGGTAATCGAAAATAGCTGAATCTCGTAGACGAAGCTGACTTATATCAGTAAGCTATAATGAAGGTGAGGCACGTAAAATCACCCTAGCCAAAGGGAAGTGTAATTAGCGGTCAAATCTAATTAAAGAGTGCTTAAGGTATTGTTATTAGGCGATCTAAGTACGTATTGTACTAAATTCGTGCTAATTATTTTAGCTTTCGACGAAAATATACATTTTTGGGCTTAAATTTCGGTTTAAATAGACACTTTTCTAAAAAGTCAATGAAAATGATATTTACAACACGGAACGTAAAAAATAATATTTTACATCACGTGTATACATATGCGATGTAAGACTTATTTAAATTTACATCATAAGGTACTTAATTCACTATAATCACGAAGCAAAGAATAATCCATTTTTCATGACAACTTAACTGTCACAACAATAAAAAATAATAGTGCGCTAATAGAACCATGGTTGATCTTTTACCTACTTTTTGCTACCAGCACTGTATTTTCATCACAACTAATCTTATGAACTTCTACTTTTATTACAGATTCAATAACAAACACATTCATACTTTAATTAAAAATTACAGTAGACACTAGAATGCCTACTTTTTCCTGTAATTGGGTTTATGTACCAAATTATTATGAATGTTAGTAAAGTAATTTTTCCCAGCAGTTTTATTGCAGGAGGAAACATTTGATTACTGTGAAATAATGTACTTGGCAATATTTAATTATTGTGAATGTGTAATTCAACACCATAACTTTTGGCAGGAACCTTTTCATCATTGTTTCTAGCTTTGCATTAGGATATTTTTGTGTTGCATATACCTATTCAAAGTTTTTCTCTGAAGAATTTAATAATTTTGTTACAATCGTTAGACAATGTCGCAAACGCATGCGTAAGGCATCGTCGGCATTTTCACATCTACTAGAATAGTAAGTCCTCGTTTTTATTTTGAACATAATAGTTCAAAACTACCCGTTGACAACATTTTAATATACATAAGCCTCATTGAGAAATTTGATTGATAAATTAATTTAGCTAATGAAAAATTGCATAGTTTCAAACTATGGAAAACTAATCAAATTTCCATTTGACAATTTCAGCCTGATAATTTAAAATTTATCAATTTTTAGATATTTCCTTCGGTATTGCGCCCGGCATTCGTATCCAACATACATGTCATTACACAACATCAATTATTCCCCAACAATTTTGAGTCGACTTGAGTCGATATAATCAAAAAATATAAAACACATCATTTACGGGAATGAATCAAAATTGACTGTGTAAATAATTGTGTTCACCTTTTAGAGACTAGTTTGATCGCCAACAAGCCTCATACACAAAAATACAATTATCGCGAGCGTCCACCGGAGATGTATAAAAAAGTTAGCCTTCATTGAGTATCTCCAGTAATAGGCGCTTAAGGCTGTCAAGCCCAGTAAGAAAACCACAATCCGGACCCTGATGAAGGGTAGCATTGGAACAGCTGGCTGCTGAAGTACTATGACCATGCGAAAAAGACGTGTGAGCAAAATCGATTATGCGCACATCGACTAGAGAGTCGTCTAAAGTACTTTTCTGCCCAATATTAGCAGTAGCAGATGTGCTTGAAGTGACTTTGACTTTCAATCGTTTTGAAATACTGGTACAAACGTCATCTTCATCGTCATCTTCTTCTTCATCGTCATCGTCATTGCCATGCTCATTTTTTTGAACGGGCCTATGATGTCTACAATGAAGCTGCAATTTCTGATTATGCTTCAATCCAGTGCGTTCAGATAGTCTACTGATATCAAGATCAGAACTTGTATCTTCGGAGTTGATGACCAACCCGTGTCGCGAACCACCGCAGCAAAATTCGTCGCCACTTGCGCCATGACTACTGTTACTGCTACTACTGCTACTGCTGCTACTGCTGTTGCTGTTGCCATAAAGCATCCAGTTATCCGTGTGATGGTGGCTCAGGTGCTCCGACATAATACCGTGCACAGAATGATGATCCATGAATACGGTCTCCTCGTTAACAGGATAAAAGCCAAGGGGATTTTTAGCACCCCGGGCAGCCGCCTCACCGAAGCCCCGGTGCAAGGTAGCTTGACTAACTTCTTCGTGGCTGGACAAATTGTAGTCCGCTGAGCTGTTGCTGGTGTCTGCGTCGTAACAGCAGTGATCCGAGTGCGTTACCAAAGGTTCAGCTACTCCCAGCGATGTGTCGTGATGCTCCGTGTACGCGTCTACTTGGTAGCCTTCATACACCACTAATAAAGAGCTGCAAATATCTTTTATAAATGCATTTTCAAATATACAAATTAAATATTAAGTACCTAGAGGAAATGAAAAAGTAAAATAAATGGACGAACGTAAAAGTTTTAATAAACGCACCAGGAATAAAACCGGTAACTGCTTTGTCTTTCGATAGCACGGCGCAATTGTTCTAACTTTGTTATGACTTTTTCAATTATAGAAGTTCTCAAAGAATAGCCATTGTGAAAAAATCTGTAAAGCGCTGCTTTGAAACCTTCCTCGTTTAGTTCTCTGCCGTAATATTTATCTCGTTTTATATAGTGATCCGTGTCTGCTTGATAAACCTGCCAAAGAAAATTATTGGTTATTTTAGTTTAAGAAACATTGCTCTTGAGAGAATTCAGCAAAAGTCTTACCTGCATTCCACACAAACGTACTCCTAGCGAAGCCGAGGTACTTGCAGCGCACTTGGCTATCTGCTTGCTTCGTTTTTCGGCTGTTGCGTCGTCGCCGTGCTGCCTCGTCCCCATTTTCAGGTCCAATATGCAGGGTTGTGAATAACAGGACGTTATATTTTCTAGTAATAGGAAATCTGCAAAACAAAAGAAAAACTCATTTGCATACGATCGTATTAAATAACTAGGTCTCATGTGAATAATAACACCGTAGGCACATACATTGTTTATTTGCCGTTAAATCCAAATGCATTGATGATTTTGAAACATCTATCGAACTGTTTTTCCGATGAATTTTCATTCTGAACAATAATAAAAGAGCATGATCAAAGTTCGATAAATTTTTTATTTTGTATTAAAAGAATATAATTAATACGATTATTTTTGAATCGTAAGAAAGTGTGTCAAGTATTAATGACGCGTACCTCAAAACATCGTCTCGTTTTCGTTTTGTAGAAGATTTACCGCTGTGTCTTATTTCTTGATCTCTGAAGTTTGGACTGTAGCGCTTTTCCAACTTGACTTCACCGCTGTTGGACGCCTGCATAATTCCTGCAACAATGCATTGAATAAGTAAGAGCATGCGCAGATTTTTAAGATTCAATGAGTACAGTGTAGTGTTATACTGTATATCATTATAAATGTATATTCAAGTTGCAATCAACAACTTCTAAATCGCAGCCAACAATTCATACAACTTGATAACTTTATATTTCGTTTAAATAGCGACAATAGTTACTGTTTTTCATTTTTATTGTAATTATTCTTTATCGGAATTATGTAGAAATCCTGAAATTCAGACATAATGTTCTGCGAAATTGTTACACGAAATGAATTGATTCTAACAACAACAAAAATGTGATTGTTATTTTAAAGTTATAATTTTATGATAAGATGTATTTAATAAAATTCAATTAGAATAAGATACCGTAGAAACGAAAGATCGATTTTAAAAGCGTACTCAAAAGACTAACAGTTATTGATTTTCATTTTTGATTTAGATTTTTGAAAATATCAATGTAGTTGTTTAATTCTTTGATGAAGAAAATTTTTTCTAGTTTCACGTAATTGTATTCGAAAGAATTGTGTATATTCACGATATAAAAAAAAAGTAATTACATTATTTCATTTAATTGATCTTTTTTAATCAATTTTTTTTTTATTAATGAAATAAACATTAAAAACGGAAAATTTTCTATCGTCATTAATTCATGTAACAATTTCTAAAACGATTTTGACTGAAACCACACAATTTTAGATCTGTATAATAGTTACATATTACTATTATACGTGTTTGATAAATTTAGGGTTAATCTGTATAATAAACAGTAAATTAATATTATTAATAACAAAAATAATATTATGGTAACTAATATTTTTTCCTGGATAAAGAAAAATTCTGAGTATGAGAGAGACAGACAGATAATAATGTAAGTCATATATTCGGGAAGCTTTCGCCCCCGAAGCGGAATATATATTGATGATCAGCAACAAAATACAAACCCCGAGCACTGGCCAAGGAGAAGCAAATGGAATGTGTTCAGGGCACTAGTGAGTCTGCGAGCAAGCCATGCCTCGTTTCCTAGACACGTATCCTTGTGACAAATTGGCTCTGGGGTTACTTGAAAGAAAACGTAGTATTTCTAGACAATCATGAAACATCAAGCGCGATTTGATGTATTTTCATTGTTCATCGTCGTCATCGTCATCATCATAATTACCGGTTATAATAAATAAAAAAAATTGTTTACTCAAGTTTTATCCTAGAAGCGCAAATTTCACTTAACTTAAACTCAAATGTACCGTCATCGTATTTATGTACCTAGTCTTGCCTCTTCCAGAAATACTATTTTTGTTTGTTTTGCATAGTATGTAACGCATGATTTTAACAGGTAAAAAAAATCATTTTCTAATTTCAATGACATGGTAACGTAACTAATCTGATATTATATTGAAACTGTCATCGTCTCAATTTTAAATTGCTATGCGAATTTTTACTAGACGTTCCCAACTTTTAAAGACAGAATGAAACAATGAATAATACCAAAATAATACTTTATATTTAACATTCCCTACAAGTTAGAACAAAAAATTGCATTAAATTATAATTATTGATGTGAAAGGGATTTTACAGTTTACAATAATGCAAAAAGTATTATTTTTATGGAACGTATATTTATTAATACTCTTACGGTTATCACTTATATTTTTTCGAATTAGTACATTACGCAATGAATTCGAAAAGTAAGTGTTTCCATAAATGTGACGTTTGTCGTCATTGCTAAGCTCCGGCGCGACAGAAGCACGAATTGAAACATCTACTCTTCCCACTCATCGCTTATATTATTTTAAAATCGTGTGGAAAGTTCGTATTTCGTGGTCTATTATATCATTTGAACAAGCTATGGCCACATCTTCGGGATCTATTACTTTCAAAGCATCCTGCAGATCTCGAAAAGTGAACATTCTACACTGTTTCAAAATATTCCTGTCTTCTACATAAAAGAAAAAAAGAAACTTCGTTAATATAGGCGTTTAAAAAATACTCGAAGAAAATATATAATTAAAAAGTAATTCCGTATACTTCAGATTTAAATTATATCACTTACTTTATGTTCATATATTTATAAAAGCATAAGCTTGAATTCAAAATTTTTTTACCCAAAAAATATCCAACGATATACAATTATGAATTTATTGAAAAAATATAAATTTAAAGTTTTCTTTAATTTGCAAAAAATATTTTTTACTGAATTATGGAAAGACGGAGTAGCAACGAAATTAAATCTTTAAACAGTTTATTAATCTGTTAACGCCAGAAACGCCACGGTTTTAGTATTTTTTTTAGCCTTTAATAACTAGTTCAGCATATTCGAATTTTAACTCATAATTAGGTTTCAATTTTCATAAAAACATTTCACCAACGTTCTTAGTTTCAAATTATATTTCATAAAATTTTAATAATTTTGTTCTATTAAAAAAAAAAAAAAACAAAAAAAAGTAAACATGTTACGTTACATGACACCAAAACAATTTACGTACGCACCGAAGCATGCCTCATCACACTCAAACATGAAAAATAAGAAAAATATTTATAGTTGAATCGAATAAAAAAGTATGAAAAAGTTACCGATAACAGTTGAAATTTTAATGAGTAAATTGCAGGACTTGTATTTTAAATAAAGTCTCATGGGTTTCTGTCCTTACTTAAGGGTCATGATTATGCACTTACGCGGTACCAGTCAATGATACACATCACATTAAAAGATAAACTTGTATCAAAGATAATATATATATTATTTATATAAAATGTTTATAAATATGATTGAATGTGTTACCATAAGTGTTTAAAAATCGACGTGTTAAACAAGAGCTCGATTAGATTATGATGTAAGATAGTAAAGCTTACCTTTAAATTTAGGGACAAACATTTGTATATCTTGCGGAATGTTCCTATAAAAGTCGAGTTCCCTGCAGTTCAACGGCTTGCAGATAGTATTCTGGTTGAGCAGCAGAAGACGAGTATGACCTCCGACCTAGTCGTGCAGAAACAAAGAGTCGAGCGTGAATAAGGATAGTCAGCGGTAACGTATAGGTACACTACAACTGATAGCCAAACGTCGATCCGTCAAATTTAATTCATCTTATACCTGCAGATTCACTTTTGCTTGCAATACTTTACTCAACTATCGTTTGGAGCTTTCGAATTTCTTTTGAGCGGCTGTGACAGCAATGATCACATGTGCTAGATATAAGTACTTAAAACCACAACACTGACTGATTACCGAGACAACAGCTGTAGGCTACTACGATGCGCGAGCAGACGACAGATGCAAAAAACAGCGAGAAAGAGAGATATAAATTAAAGAACTTGTAACCTTTAATGTTATTAAACAAGCTCGCTGCGAGTGGAAAAAAATATCTGGGTTCGGTAACGTCGCGTTGGTCAATCTAGGTATTACACGAGCATCAAAAAGGGCAAAAATTAAACGGAATCAACTAACCTGGTTACTGAGCGGATGAAGTGCGACTTCCTCATCGAGGTCTTTGTGGCTGGACGTGGAGGTGGAAGAATGCGTCGTTGCTGAGGCTGAAGATGTAGCGGGTCTGCCGTGGCAGTGCTTATCGGGCTCTCCCATGCCCCAGGTAATTGTTGTCGCGCGTACCATACCCCGTTTACACAGAGTAGAGAAATATCAGGCGGCGGCTATGTTGTGCTCTTGGTCGGGTTGAGAAGGTACTGTTAAACGTTACAGGCCAGCCACCCTGGCACTCGGTGTCAGCTCGGTATCTCAAGGGGAGGCCCAGTTGCGCCCTTGAATCCCGATGTAAGCCGCGGACCGCACTGCTACCGCTGCAGATCGTTGGCTGCAGCGTAGCCTTGGCTGCGCGTCCGACGACGTATAAGGACGAAAAGTCTCTCGTCGGCCGAGCGGCCCTCGCGAACAGAGAAAGAGGGGGGCAAAAGGGAGAGTGAGAGTAAACGATCAGCCGACCGTAGCAGGAGTAACTACTCAACTCGATCGAGGCACACCAAAACGAAAGGATCTCAGATTCGTTTTGGTCGTCGGCTGCGATCGATTGTTTTGCTGCTGCCGATGCACACTGATATGGGACACACGCTCGTAGTCTCGAGGCTGCTCGTGCAGAAGCTCGTGATAAGCGTGCGTGGACTGGTCTAGCTTCTTTGGCTTACCTATACACACAGTGGTAGTATACGTACATACACACATGCACGCGCTCGCACGCGGGCCTATATATTGTGCGCGACGATGCACGATCAAGGCGACAAAAAGAAGTCGAAAAATCAGCACGCGTGCACGAACGTGTATCAGGCACGCACTCGACTAGAGCAGAGAGCTGCTGCACACGCACAAAAGCGCAGCGCGCGAGACAATATTGCAATTTAATCGCTGCTCCGTGTGCCTACGTACGCGCGAGGTGCGCGTTGCGTGGAATTGCACAACGCAGACTGCCCGATCGAGCAGTTTCCAGCGGTCTATATGCGTCTTTCACAAACCATATATGATATTGCGAATTATATACGACGCAGCAGTAGCAACGACTGTCGACGCTTGACACATGAGTTGTCTGCTGCTGCTGCTGCTGTTGCTTTCTCTGCTCGCTGCTTCGACGGGACTTGCGCGATTGCGATTATGTATATATTGGCCAGATATGAGACGCAGACGAGTCCGACGCAGAGTTTCGATTCGCAACGACTCGCCAGTGAGCCAGTGAGCCTCCACACTCTCGTAGCTATGTTATAGTATAGTCGTGACTCGTTATTCGACGACTCGGCTCGAAACTCCGAAAGCAAATTGCTGCTGCTGCTACTTACTGCTTCTGCGCTCCCAACTGCTAACTCGAAAGTCTAATCTACCAAGTGGTGGCACACAAATATTAAATAGCCCAATAAATTGCAGCTTCGGTCTCTCGCCTATTCGCGTACACAACGCTCAATTTTTATGCATGTGCCTACACACTTGTAGTATTATGTTCCTTATTTACCCAGCAAGTGAGACAGGATGAATGCTGTTACAATTTTTAATGCTAGGCTCATACTTCACACATGTATATAGCCATGAACATTGTTCACCTAGATAATTGTACTATCTATATTGATATCGATTTTTTACTAATGTAATGGGTCTTGGGTACGAATCGTTCGGGTCAGTTGTCCTCCATCATTGTTAAGGTGTTATTAACTGATGTGACTCTTTGTTGCTCTGTAATTTTATGCAAATTCCTGGCACTTTTTCCGTCCGTGTTCAAATGGAACTCCGTTTTACCATGCCAAACGTAATAGGCAAAGGCTCGTAGCTCTTCTCGGCTCTTATAAGCGTACACTTGTTTATTATTTCCAGCTAGCTCTTGTGTATGTGGTGCTCCGAGGATTATGTCATTCGAGCGCGCGGACTATGACTCCTCGAGAGCCGAGCTCATAACTAATTATAGTAACATGTATGCAGTGGTACCTATATTATATGTACATACATACGCGATGGTTACAGGTGCACCTCGACAAAACACTCGTTAGTAGTGGCTTTGTGATACTTGCGTCAACTGTCATAAAGTCGCCTGGATTGGTCGAATTAGCCTCTACTTGAATTGTACGTACGTACATGCAGCAGCTATTGAAATTTGTATAGTCGGCCTATCGTATTGTACGTTCTCAGCATGGACTTGCTGAGCAGCGTGCACGCTTTGTTGTGCCAATTCGGATCTCGCCGTCGCATGCATACAACCGACTCATCGGACTTCTTTACCGTAATGTACTGATTCGATTGACTGCATGCACGCAAACTATATATAGCTCGCATAAAGTACGCAGATGTATGCTGCAGCCTATGGCCTGGATCGGGCGAATTTCGCTCAACTTTACGATCCGTAAGCGCCATCTATAACTATCATGCGTCGATTTAAACGATAAATAATTTTGCACCCGCATAATTCGGTAACGATGATACAACAATGATTTACATTTGCAGTATCGAAGAAATAAGAATATAATCCAAGAATTTTACTGAGTCCCGTCAATGGCAAATAAGAAAACATTTTTGCGATTCCATATTACATGGCTCAGAATCTGAATGGTCGATGAATTGTTTTGACGAACAATTTTCCCGACATTTTTCGCTATTCAATACATCATAACAAAAATTAACTAAAGAAAAAGTATAACAAAGCAATTTTCATAAATGATTTACAGAATTTCAACCATTTAATTATTTATTTATGTATAACCATTTCACAATGTATAGAATTAAAACAAAAACAAATGTGAAGTCAATCAATTACACGGATACTAAGTAAAATTACTGCAATGCAGTACCAAAAAACTTCGTGGGTGTACAATATCATCTTGAAAATCTTAAAATTTTCTGTCTTGGCATATTGCTAAACGATCAATTTTTTCTATTGGGTGTTCTGTAAAGGAGATATTGCCATTGTTCTTATAAAAAGTAATGGAAAATTAATTGAAAATTTTAAAATTCGACATGCCAACTTACATCTCAGTTGAACTAGACGTATTGCTGTCAGATGATCCGGGTAATTCAAAGTCAATGAAATTTTCACCTAAAAATTAATTTCTACAGTTTTTTTATTATTTTGCTACGAACAAGAAAGTCTTCCCACCCGTTGGAAAACAAATTTTAGGGTCTGTTAGAACTTGATAACGAAACACCCTATTTAGAAGAACCTCTGAGATAATTTAAAAAATTACTTTCTTTTCTATTAATAATCTTTGCGATTTTCATCTCAAAAAAATACGACTTTATCAAAAAAATACTGGAAACTTTTACGTCTAATAATCAGTCAAAGGATACGTCAGAATTATTTTAGAATTTTTAAAAGCCTTTATCATTCTTTTGTAGAGCTGGCCACTGTAGAAAGCGCGTTAAATTCGGAGCTTAAAGATGGAGATTTCAAAACTTTTTTTGTTTGCGGCCTTTTTTCTCGTTCCTTTTTTAAATAAAAAATTACGAAGATTTTTAGTAGAAAATAAAATCATTTTCAGAATGTTTCCTCATTGAATCAAATTATGCACTGAGAGCTTTTTTATTACCAATTAGGAGGCTAAAAAAATTTTTGGTAAAGAACTGTGATGCAAAGGTGGAAAGATATCCTCGTAAGTAAAACGAAGGGATGAAATTAAAAAAACTGCATAAACTTTTGGATTGGAAAGTAAACAATCAAATTGAAAACTAACTTTGATTTATAAAAAATATCAAGATCAATACAAGATTTAAACATTTTAAGCCCTTCCGTCGTTTCACACAATAATCACACCCTCATTTTTTATTCTGTTAACATATAATATTTATAAAAACATTACTCACCAGTATTTTGCGTGAGAGATGACAGAATCCAGGCATAATTATTTGAACTTTGGTTGCAGTTCATTGTCAAATTAGAGTCAGAAGTAGTTTCAATATTTTCCCCGTGAATTGTAGAACTATTATCATCAAATTCTGATAATCTTTCAAGATTCTCCGCATTAGAAGTTGATTGTTTATTAAAATATGGATTTGATCTAAAAATTATCGAATAAAATTATTCAATAATTTTATTCATAGAATAAATATCGATAGAATAAAGATTATATAAAGATACTTGCAAAAAATTAATATTTTTTTTTAATTTCACAAGTAAAACACGATATTTTTTATTTTAAATGTAAATCTATTAGAAATACTTTCACAGAAACATTAGACCCAGGGTAAAATAAAAGATTATAGAAGGTTTCGAATACATTTTACAAATACACGGTCAAAATCATGGGCAATGTTTTTAAAAAATTTTGAAGTTGGTTTTCGATACTTTCGATTTTGACACAATTACTTCAATAAAATTTTTTGAAAAAATTAGAATTTGGTGTATACTTTAACATCAAAAATTGTTTTTGAGAGTTTGGTATTGGAATAATTTGTAGTTTCATCACTAAAAGGTAAATGTAGTTATAATATTATACTACAGCCTTAGATTGGGAATAACGGAGAAGTCTCAGAACACTTGTAATTAGTAGACCAAGACAAAGACGAGGCCGATAAACGCACTGGAGTCTTTTTTGCTGCCTAGACTAGTATGCTATTTTTTCGTTTAATGCAACAACCTATCTAAGTAAAAAATTTGTATAATATTGACAGAAGAATTGAATTAGGTACTTTTCAAAAAAAAACCTAAATAATGAATCGACCATAATTATGCGATTGTACCAATAACCAGACACGATCTAATACATGGCCACTTTTATTCAAGTCATGTAAACATTTTGTGAGGTTTTAAAATGATTCCAATGATATATTCGAGTTAATTATTCAATGTACTTTTTGCCAATTTTTTTTTAATAATGTAATGAAATATATAATATCAAAAAAGTGGTCGCGTATTAGCGCAAAGTGATATTTCTTACGACCAATTATATTTAAAATTACGAAATTTATTTTTGTCCAAAATTTTTTGTAATTAATGCAAATTTGGGGGTATTTTTCAAGTTTTCATTATAAAATAAAAAGTGTTAATTATTTCTCATGATTTTATAAAAAATTATTGAATGCTAAATAGCCCGGACGTTAAAAGGGTTTTTGTATCCTAAAGACTCGGATCAGTACAAGTGACAGCTTTAGATGAATTTGGTACCGCTGAATTCGAAAATTAAGGTTATTTTTACGACAAGCGATCAGATAAATAATTATCAAAAAATAAAATGTTTATAAGTCTTCCATCAGTGGTATGCAATTATTTTAAATGCTTTATTTTACAAGTTTGTAGTGTTATTATTTTAAATTATTCTCGCAAAAGAATTTTTGAAAAATTATCAATAGTACAATTTAATTATAAATTCGTTTAAAAAACACGAAAATGTAAGTTCTTTCCAATATTTATGCCTGTATCTAGTTTCCTAGCGAAGATAGAACATTTTGTAACTTCTTACTAACTTTAGTTTTTTAAGTTCTGTTTGCAAAAGAGGAAAAAAAATTGAACTATTTCAAATTAATAGAAAAATGTTTGAATAGCGGTAAATTAGAGATAAAAATTTGTGTCTCAAACTATTAGATGAATTACAACAAATTTTAAAAATTATGAAAATTATCATGAACATTTCATAATAAAATTATTAATGTTTTATGATACTAAAAAAGTATTTTAAAGATAAAAAATTTGAAAAAATGTGACTTTAAAACATCTTACATCTACCCCAAACATGAAAAATAATAGGAAATAATTACTGCCATCATCAAAGTATGTTTAAAATAATATTTTACCTTTCATCAGGCAAGTCATAGGAGTTCGTATTATCCGGTAATAGTTGCATACTTCTCAGTAATTCGTCAAGAGATTCGCTTTTTTTTAAAGAATTTTCAGTATCACAACTATGCGATGGCAAATTTGAAGAGTTATTCCTTTGATTTGATTTATTATCTAAAGTAACTGAAAAATAACAATATTCGTATACTTAGAGTTACCTACTTTATGTATTGAAATAATAAACTATAACTCACGAGTTGGTACTCTTAAATCGGGTATTTGTATTGAATTTAATTCTTGATCAACATTATTTTTATCACTTTTTATCGAAGTTGATCGAGTCGTAGGCTGAAATTCGGATTCTTCAATGGATTTGTTGATGATACTATGTCGATCATTACTAGAATGTGAATCTTCGTGGTCTTGAGGAGATAAACTCCAATTAAAAGGCATCTATACACACAAAAAATATTTTTACATCAAACATTTTAAGTGCAAATTATACCGATTTTTATGACAAAATCTCACTGCATTGGTGTACTGCATATCAAGTGATTCAGTTGAATCACAATCAGAATATCTCAGGATAGGATATTGTGGGTTTAGAAGTTCATGAGTTCTTCGACGTTGTAAAGTTGTTCCACTTTGCCTTTGCATCACATGATGAAATTCATCCTCTAATCCATCGAGATTCCTTGCTCTTCAAAAAAAAAGTATAAATAAAAATTTTATTTCACTGGTAGCAATTTAATCATTAAAAAATAAAAAATGTAGCACCTATTTTTGTTTTCTGGCATCCTAAAATTTTCTTTAACATTAAAGTTGTGCTCACTTTGTAACCATGGCATTCTTGAAGATTCTATATCATTTTCACCTGTTTTAATTAATGAAAAGGACATTTTAAAATATTCTTAATCATATTATTTATTATAAACAAAATTCTAACCAGACGTGGCTTCATTTTCAATATCTTTTTCATCAGCAGAATTATTATGCAGTGAAGTTACATTTATATTGGCTGTTGCATTTTCTTCCTCACTTATTTCCTATAAGAAATTATAAAATTATAATTTTTATCAAAATATTGAACAAAATCGCAAATGAAAATTATTTATTTACATCACAGTCACTACTGCTACAGCTGGAGGGAGCATTATCTTCCAAGTTGGAAGCTTGGTTAGATGAATTGATAGATTTAATGTATTGATCATTTAAAGATTCTGTTTTACTCCCATTATTTATTTCTGATTTTTTGATTTTATAATCAACAAATTCTTCCAATGTAAATGATCCGAAGTTATTTGTTACTTCATTATTCATTTTCAATTCATTATTGATTTTAGTTTCTGGTATTGTTCTGAAATATCACATAATAGGAATTTATAATACTTGGTATGAGTAGAAAGCAAAATAAAAATTACCTAGGCAAATTTGTATATGTAAATTTCAATGGACACATGTTATGTTCTCCAACTGCTGATTCATTTAATTGTTTTGGCTGATCAAATACTGAAGCTGTTGAAGAGTTTGAACTCTCTAATAAAGAGTTCCTGTGACTTCTTAATGATTTTTGAATAAGTTCCGTGCTCAATTTCTATAAAAGTGAAAAGGAAATTTTTCCATTCACTAAATATGAAATTACAGAAGCAAAAATTTGTATTATTGAAAAAACTAACTTGTTTAAGATCATCAATTTGTGTTTTGTATTGATTTTGAATTGTCAATAACTGATTTATGTACCACTGTTGATCCCGACATTTTTGATAAAAATTAGGAGGACGAACCTGGAACCTAAAAATTATTCAATAATTATAATCATGAATTATTGGTTCAATGAAATCAGAAACTTTAACTCCATACTTCAAAATCAATGTATCTTGTTCTGTATTTAAATAACCTTCAGGGCCAAGTGAATCTAATTTGAAAAATCTGTTGTAACCCCAACATTCTCCTACATCAAACTCAGAGGCGAATTCTCTTATAATATTTTTGTTTGATTCTGGAGAACCTTGATAAACCATTTCAACTCTATACTCATACCTGTAAAAAAAATCTTAATAAAATTTATTTTTTTTATCAGAATGATTTTTAAAACTAAACATACTTGGAAGTTTCGGGTAAACCAGCGCTTAACTCTAGAAATACAGATAAGAAATTTCCTCTAACTGCTCCATTACCATCAGGATAAACTTTTAGCCTCCAGCATAGTCCATCAACATGTAGTGGAGAAGAATAAACAGGATCTGCTTTCAATTGAAGTTTAGAGAAATTTCGAATAATAAATGTTCCATTATCAAATTCTGGCACGATTTCACTAAATTCAAAAATATTAACTCAATTAATCTATAAAAAAAAGTTTTAATAAAAACAAAAATTAGTGATGAAAATACCTAGGAAAATCAGATGGCACAGTTGCTGTCACAAAGCTAATCATTGGCTTTTGATGAGATTGATTTATTATATGTAATATTTCTGCACTCTGTGATATCAGTTCAGACTTTGTGCTGGAATTTAACTGCTGATCAATGTTATTTAAAAGAGCCTCTAATTCTTCAGTTTCATGTGATAATACATTTTTTTGACCCGTTAAAGTAGAAAGTTTTGCTTTTAGTTGTGAATCTAAACGGGCTATTATTAACTCAACTGCATTTCTAATTTCTCTTACTTTTTCATCTTTTGCTGTTTTAATAGATTTAACATTTCTTTCCTGAATAGCATAAGGTTATATTAATTTAACATTATAATTATTAGTTCAAAAATCGAGGATAGAAACTTACTACTTCTTGGATTTGCATATTCAACTCAAGTGACCTACGTTTTAATAGAGCTATTCCAGATTGTATCTGAGATAAATGACGCTCGTGTACTACATCTAATGGTTTGAAAGTATGTCCAGAATGTGTACATCCCCATAAAGCACATTGATGACACATAGAAGTCCTACAAGTCCAGCAATAAACAGATAACTTTTCATGATGAGTCAAACATCTAAATGAAATCATAAATTATACTATAGAATATTGTTTATAAAAATGTTTTTCAAATTTTTAAAAAATTTCTTACTGATCCTTTTTAGAGTCTTTGAATTTTGAATTACTATTACCAATAAACTGCAGAGTATCAAGTTGTTGAGTTACTTCTTCAACCCATCGACAATTTACTAAATCATTAAGATGTAGAGGTGCTCGACAGTGAGGACATTGAGATCTTTGCTCGGTAATCCAGCGCCTTATGCAAACGTAACAACACAATTTACTACAATGAGGACACAAGTGAGCATCTCTCAATTTTTCCATACAAATAAAACAACGGAAAACTTCAGTCAACGTCTGGAATAATTATAGATAATTTATTAGAGAAAATTAAAAAAAAACATTATTTTTGCAATTTATAATAGGGTTAACAAACCTCGACGCTACTATCATCAGCATTTTTTGCTATTGTCACAGATTCCCTTTTAGACATGACGACTTGCTTTGAATGTTCATCAATTGTGTCAACAATTACGAACGGATTTTTCATCTTGTTAGTGTAATGAATCGTATAAGCTTCATTTGATGAAGTATTATTCTTCAATTAAGGATCATCAGTCTCTTGGTATCAAAGCTACATCACACAATAATCGTCATAATAAAAATTGTAGGTTTTTGTCACCAAAGTAACGATTTGATGATTTATTTAAAATTAAAAATAGCAAATCCTCGGGTTTCAACTGCTGATACAAGATAAAAATATTTACATAGGAACATAGAATTAAGACGTATACACATTACACACAACAGACGTGCTCAGAGTTCGCGCTCAACTGCTCTGCTGATTGGGCGTCTGTAATGGTGCATAGGACATTGGACAAACAAACATAGCAAATTATGACGAGTGTATTTTATACGGATTCATCTTAGCGCATAACACGATAAAATGATTTAATTTATACGCATATAATACGATTCCTTACAGTAATTTAATTTCGTACAAAAATTTTCGAATTCAACCTATCTTTTCTATAATCATGGAATTGAAGCGTCGTCAGATTTCAAAAACAACTTCAAATTTAGTTGAATGATCGAGCCGGCCGCTCGCTTTGCTTACTTGCCATTGGTAGAGATTAGTAGCAACCTTTCAAACATTCACCTTACAAGTTTCAATATCGCGAGATCACGAGATAAGTTGCAAATGGTTAAAAAAAATTGTCTAATTTTAAATGTAAGGGTGTGCAAAATTAAATTTTTTTTTCATCAATATATCAATATAATTACGAGAATCGTCAGGAAATTCCAAAAAATTACTTATAAGATACTTTAAGTAACGAATGCCGGTTACACTTTTTCAATGAAACCAAGAATCAGGGCAAAAGCCGGATTTTTTTCAGATTTTGGTAAAAAATATATCAGCATTAGTTTAACACATATTTATTGTATACCATACTACCATTAATCCTACTTTATTTTTTTGTAATCGCAGCAGTGTGGAATGAATATAACATATTAACTCAGGGTTCAGAGATTGATATTTTTACACATTTTAATGGTACCTAATTGAAAAAATAATCAATTAAGAGGAAACAAGTTTAATGCAAATTTATATCATTTTTAAAAATGTCTACATTTTTATCCATTATAAATAGGAATTAATATTAATTTTAGGAATTATATTAAATGAACTTAATGAAAACTAATTTTCATGTTATAATGTGGGTAGAAAATATTTTTGTATACCAGTATATTTAAAAGGAAGCAACATTTAGTTTATAAAGAAATATTATATTTGAATACTATCAATAATTTAAAAAAATATGTACAATTATTTTGGTATATGTAATATAACATAATTTACAGTTGTCTCATAGCTCTTGAAGAATATGATTGTCTGCATACATTTTCTTTCCAAGAGACTTTATAATATCTTTTATATACTTATTGAATAAAAATTTAAATAGTTTTAATTTGATACAAAATAAGCATATTATAATTTAATGAAAGAAGATACTCTTCAGGTGCTGCTCACATAATCTCTTAACTTCTTCTGCAATCAAAGCAAACAATTAAAATCAAAAGATTTCTATATACTTTTTATTTTTATAATTATATTACCATCAATCTCAATGATATTTGCATTTTTATTCTGCATAACAACATAAAATTCTCTCAAGTTGGATAACTTTCCTACTATCCAATAATCACTCATTGTTTTTATAATTATTTCACTGGTTTCATTTAATCTTGATAAAAATTTTTTCACTATTAGTACTTTTTTATTAAGAATTACATATGAACTTGATATGAACTTTTTACCTTTGCGAGTCAAAATTTATATCTGTAATGATTCTTAGAACCTCCGGTGTGGCATTAGTAAATAAAAAGCGCCTATTATCGCCATGCATTGTACTTTTGTAAGCTAAATTTAATTTATTGAAATATAAATATTTGGTACCAGAATCTGTAGCCATTATTGCATGTTTAGAGCACTCTTCTGCTACTTCATTGACTAATGAAGTTAACTGAACTCCCAGAAATGCATCTAGGCTAGAATAAAACAACGAATTGATCTTGTCTAAAACAGATAAAATCAAGCATCAAAAATCTAAACAATATTTCAGCAAAACAATTTTAATTTAGAGAAAAGCTTACTATTTACAAATAAACATACTGTTGCACTCAAAGTACGGTAAACTATTAAATATAATTGTGTAGGTTTTATTGAATGATAAATAAATACTTTAGGTAACTTTTTCACATCATTAACACTTGATGGCCCAGTAATGAATCTATGAAAAAATTAAAATACAAGTTTTTATTAGAATTGTATTTGTAATACATTTATTAAAATTTGTATGATATTTAAACTTACTTTCCATAATGTGAGGTTGTAAATGGAGATATAGAATGATTAGGCATTGATCCTCCTTCTAATTCTTTTTCTAAATAGTCTGGCAAAAGTGTATTCACTAAATAACTATAAACAACTTGCATACTTTCTGGTTCTAAGCCACTCCTTAAATTTATATTTACTATTCAGTATTTCATAAAAACAAATATTTTCAAATGGAAAAAACAAACTTTCAATTACCAAACAAGTTGATCATTGTACAAAAAAGCTGTATACTGAATTTGTGGAAAAGTAGATTCAAGAAGATTCATGAAACATTGAACACGTAAAAAAGTGACTTTATCTAAAGGCAAAAATTGAAGTCCTTGAAAAACATCCACAATATCACAGTTATTCAGTTTTAGAGATGACAAATACTGCAAAATAATCATTTTCATTTATCAAATACAGTTTACATCAAATGAAGAAACTTACTCTAGAATAAAAATGATCTAATTTGTGTCTAAGTAATGTGACAGATCCATAATCAGGTTCATTTAGTATGGTATTGAATGATCCCATAAATAATCGAAAAATATTATACATCTGCTTAGTGATAGATTGGCAAGTACTATTGAGAACTTCATCACTTTGATATTCCATATATTCATTACCATCTTTTTCTTTAGTAATATATGGTACTCCAATAATCTAAAGTCAAGTAAGAATTTAAAATAAAATAATTTTTTACGATTCAAATATTAAAAGCTTTTAAATTTTACCATAACCATCCAAAAATTTGGCTCTGGTTGATAATAAATTTGTCGAGTCTTATGAGTATGACAATAGTCACATGTTTGTCCCGGATTAAAAGACCTTTAAAGAAAATAATAAATATTTAAATGTCACAATTTATCATTTTTATGACTAAATTCATCTTACTCAGTAAATTTAATTATTGCTTCAGTCAGTCCAATATTTCTTATTTGAGAATCAATATCAGTTTTTGGTGGATGATAATATAAAATTTTATTCTTTTCCTAAAAATGAATTATTTAAATCAATCATTGACTGCATTAGGTAGTTAATCAGACATACCTCTCCTTCTTTCTTAGCATAAGTGCTGTTAAAAATGTAAAAATGTTCTAAAGTAACTTCTGACTTTGACATCGTCACTTTTTTTTATTATAAACGAGAGAAGGATGATGAAAATCAAGGATAAAATCGAAAGTACACGAATGCTTGCAAAATGTGAATTAACTATTATAATACAATATATGTTAAAACATATGATGGACGGGATATGTACAAATGATGCATGGTGTCGCCACCTGCAGTTGCAAAAATTTGACATTTCAAAAACGAATGCAGGTGTTCACAAATGCAATCACGACATCCGACTAAACTCCCTACCTCCTGAAAATCGAATTGATTTAAGCCAAGCCGTATTTGCTTCAAAAGGGGACGTCAAGTACAAAAAATGTTACGTGGATAACTATAACCATTGTCTGGATCTAGATCGTATAATTTTGTGAGTACAATAGCAATATAGATGTTTGAAAAAGCGATTGGGATCTTTTTAATTATGACTAAAGAGGACATTTACACCATTACATTTTATTGCACAATTGAATAGTTGTACAATTGAATTCTCAAAACTGTCTCAAAAAGAATTTTTTAAAGCTTTTTTCCAAATTTACCATTATTGTAGAAAATTTTTTAAAAACTATATAAAATGAGAAAAAGTTAATTTTAAATATTCCAATGAATATAATTTGTAATTTCTCTTAAATATTTTTCAAATTAATAAATCAAATTTAATTCAGTTGAGTTTTCCGAAATGCCCGATTGATCCCCAAAAAAATTCCGGGGTCTCTAAATAAAAAAATGGTACCCCTTCCTCATCTCACATAAGGAACTATTTTCATAAATACTTTTTATTTAATACTCAAGTCGTATCCTATATTTTACAACGAATTATGACTTGTACCATACAGCTATGAGAACGTATTTTCAATCATTAAAAGATTTCTTATCGATCTGTTACTGAGAGATTCTATGTTCTAAAAAAAGTACACACAGATGCATCCTCACCATTTTAGCAAACTTTCTTATTCGTAACAGAAACTAGTTTATATCGTGGGAAAATTATATTATAACATACATTTTTTTTGTTCAAAAATTGATCACGTATACGAATTTTAAAAATAGACTTTCCATCACGTATTTGGAAGTAATTTTCATATCAGTAAGTACCAATTCTCAGTAAAGTCGAAAGGTCGGGAAATATTTTCTCTATAAACTTGAAAAACTTGTTCCCAATGTCAGAAATGTCCACTAATTTTATTAGAATTTTTGGACCTTCTATCACTTTTTGCAAAGGCTCAAAGTTGGAATTTTTTTCGAAATTCATGATTATAGCAAATTTTCAAATAATTCCCAGTTCAGTATTATATACTATATAATGCAGTATAAATATTATAATATCGTGATTTAAACGAAAAAGTACAAGACCGCTTTTTTGTTGAAAACTGGCCAAATTTTTTAAAAAAACGTCCCCTAAAGTAAAGTAATCTGAGCACTCGAAAGCCGAGAGCTTCTCTCGCTTTCGATGGAAAGAAACTCGAAAATCAAAATCTAATCGAGTTCGATCCGGACTTTCATCTCCAAAATATTCACAGAGCTTTCTCAGAATATCAGCTATACTTCCTACGAAATTTATGTAATGGCCCTGGTAAGACTTTTTGTTTTTTGCTTTTTCAACTAAAACTGTTCTTTTTTTAACGATAAAAAAAATTTTCTCGCAAAATTCAAGTTCCACAAATATGTGTTTGATCTTTGCGATTTTTTTATATTTAATTTAATATATTTTTATTTTATTTTTTTCAATTCCTCTTTTTAGACTATAGAGAGTTTGCGCAGAATTTTTAGCCAACGCCTTGAGATTATATACTCAACATGCGTCTTGAAATCTGAGAAACTCAGATTCACCACATTAAAAATATAATGAAATTTTCATTTTTACAGATTTTCTTCCCATACATTCCGATTTTTTTTATTACATTATCTGTATGTAAACATGTTAGTGTACATGAAGACATTTTTTAAAATAATGTGTAATTCTAAATGGAATGAATTTAAAAAAAAAAATTTTTTTTGCAGGCTAAATCTCAAACTTTCTTACCAGAGTGTTTGTTTGAAAGAGGACTAAGTATGGGTAAGTTGCATTTTTCAAAGAATTTTAAATAATAATTATTAAATTTGATATTTAATGGATTAAAATTTTATCAGATGCTTTACCAAGTCTTGCTGAAAAAAGAGATCCTCAACTTAATTGTGTTCAAGCTTGCATTTTGGAAAAAAAAAGAATTGTAAGTTAGAAAGCTATATAAAATTTCTTAAAACCTTCCATGTTAATCACATTTACGAAACAATTAAATTATGCATGACTCGATGGACTTGTTAATGTTCGATAGGCACACATATTTCAATTATTAATTTTAATAATTGATAAATCAATTTAAAAAATTATACATTTATATTTTATTAACTTGTGATCAATAAAATTATTCAGTTGAAAGACGGTCACATAATTAGAAATGAAGCCGTAAGGCAAAGTGGCTATGTTATAAAGGAATTCGGCGAGGAAACGGCTATTAAGTTAATTGAATTATGTATTGAATCAGGTATGTTAAAACAATTTAACCAATTCTCAAATTTGATGAAAAAATTACCTTTAACTGTACTGATTTCAGCAAAATCTTCAGACGATAAATGTGAAAAAGCAAATACTTTTACAGATTGTATCATTGAAACTTTACAAGATTTAGTTAAAAAGAAAATAAAAAAATTACCTTGAACACATTATAAGGCAACTTATTTTTCTCTCTGTTTGTTTAAAATATTGATTAACAAAGCAGTAATCTTTGGTAACAGTAAAATCCAAGTACGCTGAATAAGATTTTGAAATATTGAACTTATATCTATTCTGTAAATAACTGTTGATACTTGAAAAAATGTATGGTATGTTATGATTTATTTTTGTATTTTTTATTAATTTTTTTCATATGTTTTAAATGATACCGACCATTTTATTGAAAGTTCCGCATAATTAAATTAAAACTCAAAATTTGTTCCTTTATAGTTTACAATTAACCCAGTAACGTGCAAAAGTGCCATTTTGATGAATGAATTTTTCAAAACCATGCATAAAGTTGATATTTTTTCTTGAAAATTTATCATCGGGGGTTTTTGGTTCGTTTTTATAGAATCTGAATTCGTCAAAAACCGGTTACAATGTGGTCGGAAAAATTCTGAAAAAACGCACATAAAATATTGAATAATTTTTAAACGTTTTGTTTTATAAACTTTCTTTGTTAGTTTGTACACATATAATATACATATTTTTCCTTTCACCGTTTACTTTTTTCCAATTTTTAGCAATTGTCGTTACTATGGATATTCGTTCACTTAATGAAGTTTTACAAAACAGACATTTTTGCTACAAATTACATAGTTTGAACACTCATTCGTCGCATTTACAGGTTCCACAATAGACTTAAATATATAAGCAATCGAATCCTTTGTTGCAATTGTATCAGCCGTCATTGTACTTTGAAATTTGGATTGTTTTCATTAATGAGTTAATAAAAAGACTTAATTTTAAGTGTATATTTAAAATAAAAATATTTAAAATAAAATTGAAAAAATTTAATTTAATAAAATTAAATTAAATTTTCAAAAACAATTAAAATGTTATAATTTTGGAAAGAGCTTTGAAAATTAATTTTATTTACTTTTAATTTTGAGTAAAAAATACAATGCATCACTTTAAATGCAAAAAGGAACCTCAAAATAATTTGAAGAGTCTCTTTTGTCAAAATAATGTTGTACTTCATTTGTCTTTAAAAAGGTTTGACAAACTTGTTGTAACAATCACCTCAATATTCAATCATTTAACTATTAGAATTTACTTTTTGTATACTGATATGAATAAATAAAAGAGTTAAGAATAACGACAGCATTTACTCATCGAGTACAATAAACCCTTGGTAGAGCTCGTGAAACATCAAAGTAGGTATCAATCAAGTTCTAATGGTAGTTTATCATTTATTGGTATTTATGAGAAATTATGCTAATTATTTTATCGTTTACAATGTTTAAATACTAATAAAATGAAGACATACCTTAGTTATTTCAAAACTGTTTCTTAATTCGAGAAATTTCAAATCTCAAGTAAAAGAGCTCATTTTTCATACCAGCGGCCCGAAAGCGACTACTTTCCTCCCGCTGCGCAAAGCGTGAAGAGCGATTTTCGTACCTCTGATAAGCCGTGAAAAAAGAAAGCTCCAGATCACATGTTCATTAGTCTCGGCTTTGATGGGACTTTTCTTTTTTTCGCGGTCTGAGGCAGTAATATACTGTACTAACACGCAATTTGAAATTTCTATCTTTACAAAACAAGCTGGATATGAAAATAACATCCTCTGAAAAAATAATCTAGAGAAATCTTAATAATTTTACACTTCCAGCACATCTCTTTACTTATTGCTTTAGGGAGTTAAAAACAAAATGTCCATATACTCGATTGCTTTTTACTTTACACAATGGCTTTTCAAATCCTATTCGCATGATGAAAAATAAGTTTAACTTTAAACTCAATTATAATTTTCATTTACAGGTATGCAAATATATTTGGATGCATCGTTATTTAATTAATTTGGCTTTATTTCATCGTTTTATTCGATATTTTAGGCTTGAATGGTGGATCATTGAATGATATAAAGATATAGTATAATTAATTGTTACTGCTAAAGGTTTTTTTTTTAATTCTTGATTTAGGGACCAAATATTTGATGTTATCATCTCAAACCAAAATTAGTATTAAACTTTTTTTTTAATTTTTTTAAAAATATTTGTAAATCTAATTAATCACACCACAACAAAGAATGTGAGTTTACGAAAAAATCATACATAATAAAAAGCCATCTAATTAAGCACTCTTTTATATTCCATCATTCATAAATCAGAACAAAAGAAAGCAGTATTATTTCACTATTTACAAGTTATTTCTTTACAGCTACCTTTATTACAATCAACATTCAATGTAATAAGTGTACAATACTTTATGCGAGATCGATGCAAATCGAGAAGTCGAATAATGCTTGATTTTTCTATCAACTTTTAAACATTTTAATTAACTACTATTTTTTAAGTATTACATTCATTGTTGCAATAATTCCATACTTATAAGTAATTTTACAGCCGAGCCGGTTAATTATAACAATGAACTATATAGATTTTCGATTTAAAGCTTTTCTCGATTAGTAGAATCAAAAATTCATATGCGTTGGTCTAAATAAACCTTTTTTTGAGAAAATTATTTCATTTAATTGAGAAAATAATATGTCATTTAGTTATTAGTAAATATCTTTGGATTTTAGTTAATCGTATCGCGCGTTTCTTAATAAAACCCTTTGAAACGTCGTGACATTAAATAAATAATACTTAGCTCATCACACATCGAAGTAATTCCTTCCTACCCAAAACACTTTAAAGCCTTTTAAACTTTAAAGTATTATTATTGGAAAACGATTTGAACTTAATTTGTATTCAATAATCTAAATAAAAAATAAACAAATACATCATCGTATAAATTATAGATAAGATATTTATAAAAAGTCATCGATATCACATGTTTAATCAAATAAATTATACACAGAGAAAGCAATTTTTCCAATATATTAGTTTCAAAAAAATTGACGTACAATTTTCAACAACTATAATCGAAAGACACTTAATCGAGAAATTATCTTTATTTAAGTCTACTCATAAGCATTTTTATATTACATAGAGAAAATTAATTTGAAAAATTTAATGACTCCAACTAAATCTTGAAATGTTTCAAGTTTCTATTGTTGTTGTATTTGTTGAAACAAAGGACACACTTCTTGTAAAGGTGTTCCCAAAATTTCTTGGCATACTTGGTTGATATCTGGTTCCATCATTAGCGATGAAATTTGATCTTCAGTTAACATTTCATTGCTGAAAGTTTTTATTATAATATAAATAATAATTCAAGAAATTCAAAAAAATAATGTATATAATTATAGTGATAGAGAAATACGTGATTCTCACCTAGCTAGACTGTCGTTATCGGTGTCGTCATTAATGTTTAAATAATTAAGAGTTCTTTCCAGAGGACTTGGAATTTTTTTCTCTTTGAGATCAATTTTTTCAACCTCTTCTACTTTTTGATCATTTTGCATCGATTCTGGAATCCTTTGTTCGCTGAAACGACGTTCCGTTAAATTAGAAATGCTTAACATCATCATCCCTTGATTTAAAAATTCTTTCACACGCTCGCCTGTATTAGAATTCCACAACACATCTAAAGATTGCCTTCTACTTGAATTCACTGTAAAATATGCACTTATGAAAATTTATATTATTTTTATAATGAGCGTTTTTTTTAGTACGAGATGTTACCTAAATTTTCAGCATTACTCGCTCCAGGTACTGGATTTCGCGACATCCATGTAGTCAAGCAACTATCTAGTTTTCTTTTCAGCGAAGGACTTCTAATCATCTCTCCTTTTTTTTCTTTACTCACACTTATTTCATTTTCTCTAGGCATGGCAGGTAAAGAATTTTGGGAAACTAGTTTTTTGCGTCTTGAAAATTTATTTGTATTTGGAGAATTATTTTGCATTTCCTTATTGGAATCCTTATCTAAAATATTATTTTGAAATTCAGTTGCTTTATTTACAGAGCCCACAATATTAGCTTTTTCCTCTGGCGAATGAATCAATTTAATTTCAGTCCATTCCTCCGTATTACAAGTAGAAACGTTTTCTTCGGTGCATAATTTAATTTCAGATTTTTTCTCTAACGGAGATAAAATTCCCATGACATCGGGCAATGCAGCTGTTAAATTAGTTTTTGCAACAGTCGGATCCTGTGTGATATGTTGTGAATTCGCATTCGTATTCCAGGGTCTGTCACTTTTTATATATTTTCTAGGTTGAGTTAATGAAATATTTACAGGGCAATTAGTTGGATATTCGGGAGATATATCCTTTTCCACCTGAAAATAAAAAATCGTTATGTAGTTAATATACACACGTCTGCTTGAAAGGTTACATTATTAATAGGCTTATCGTTACATTAGGTAATGAATAACTAGCAATTTGATGTAATTTTTCAAACACATTTGAATATTCATCACTTGTGTTATCAGTACTATCGGGAGATTCGGTAGTAGTGGAATCACTTGAATTCGTCTTTGGAAGGACAGAAATACATTTTTCACCTTCAAATTTTTTAATATAGATTGATTCATCGTGTTGTCTCGTCTAGAAAAAAGTGTCATTGTCGGATAAAATAATTTTAAAAAGTTATAAGCTAATTTTTTTTAACTACCTTGTGAATTTCTTCGCTTATCTTTTCTAAATTTCTTAAAGCTTCCGCATAGGTCATCTTGGCATCAGAGACTGATTTTTCAAGAGCAGTAACTCTCAATTTTTGATCTTCAAGCGTTTGATTAAAGTGGGCTTTCATTTCATAAAATGGCCTGAAGTATTATAATAATTATAAAGTACTATTTTATCAGTGAATATAAAAAATAAAATAAATAAATAAATCAATAAATAAAGATAGCATTATAGTAAATTCCAAAATGACTATTAAGCTAAACGTTAGATTGCTGCATCACTTGGACCTAAAAATACGCTGTTCTACAAATTAATACTTTTGGTCCTTGTATCATAATAGAAGTTTAAGATACAAGTGTTATGAGTAACTTTTTGTGGCACGTAACGGTAGTTCCGTGCCAAAAAATACAATTAAAAAACTTTTATTTTTCAGATCTTTTCTCACTCTCCTTTTTGTGATATCGATACAGTAACGATGTGACTTCAAGTATGCGTGTCATGGTGCTATTATGTGCTTATCGTATCTTAAATATGTAATCAAGCAGTGCTATACAATTTTGAACATTTATATATAACAAATAAATCGTAAATGTGATTGAGAAAAACTCACTGATACATAAAAACTTAATAAATATGCTAAAAATTAAAATAAAACCTATTCTACTTACAAAAATAGAAAGTTGATTTTGCAGGCAATACTGTTTATCAGAAGCAAACTGCGACGTACATCCATATACTGCTTGCAGAACAAATTAATGAAATAAATATTCTCGTTATAATACGAGAATATCAAATAAAATGTCAACAAATTATAAAATAATTTTTCAAAAATTAAGGGGTGAGGGACTTTTATTTATAAAATATAAGGTTAATTGAAGCTTTTTATTATCAAACGAATAACAGATAATTGTACCGTGCATAGAAATTATTAGAGATAGAAATTCATTACTCTATGTTTTTACAATACCTGGATTTAGAAATCGCACGTTTAAGTTCTTTTTGTAGTGTCTGAACATTATGTTCAGCTTCATGGTACAATAACGTGGTTTTCTTATGTTCAACTTCACAAACAGCTCTTTCATGCTCAGATTCATTTACTCTCGATGTTGCATGATTCAACATTTCCTAGATAATAAAATCAAGCGATTTTTAATAAAGTATCGAATTTACAAAATTCGAAAATTAGAAAGAGTATTTAAGAATACAATACGAACCTGCCAGGCGTGGTCAAAGCATCTTCCTTCAGTTTTTAAACCTTCTTCCGCTAAGTAAACCATTTCTTTTGCAGCAGCATGCTGACTATTTGCCTTTTCAAATTTTATTGCAGCTTTCTGAGCCGCAAAAAGAGTCTGCAAATGAAAATGGAAAATTAACTTGTCTATCATGAACAAAATTCTGTGTATTTTATCAAATTGTGTTTTAACAAATTTTCTTACTTCTTTGGCTTGAAATCTGGCATCATAATAAGGACGAGACTTTTCAATGTGTGAGCTTAATTTTTTTGCTAAGGCATCAATTTTGTAAGTGGATTCACATAGGAGTTCTTTAAACGTAGCTCTCGCTTCCTGTTAATTGATAAATTATTTTTAAATTGTGTACATTCAGGGGATTCGTACACAGCAGGTACAGAATAAGGATGAAACTTTTTTTAAATATTAAAATGCGTTGAATTGAATGGATGCTTTAGAATTCCCGATTTACTCTCAAGTTGTTAATGTATGTATTCATAAACTCAAAAGTGAGGTTTCAAATATTCAAAAAAATAAGCAACCCTATATACTTACATCCAAATCGACCTCCAACTTATTTATATCATCAGTGGCAGTATTAAGACGTTCGAGCTCAACCTAAGAAATAAAAACGGGAAAAAATCATAAAAAGTTGTTGGATAGAAATACTTTAAAATGTGGATATTATTCAATTAAAGTTGAAATTGAGCGATTAAAGTACCTCAAAATTGATGAATATTTTTTTTTAATTGAATTCAACATTTTTTCCTGACAAGTCTTTTATGGAGATTTGTCGTATATTTTATGAATAAAATTTTTATTTTTTTCTGCTTTTCCGATAATTAGATTTTTCTCAAATGTTCTAAATTATTGTAACTTTCAAAGAGAATAATTTAAAAACCTTTATCTTTTTAAAAGATATGGCATTTTTATTCATTGATGAACCATCGATGTTTCAAAAAAGTGTGTAAATACACGCTAGGTGGTGCAGTTCAAATAAATCGCCTTAAACGGGCGAAAAATGAAAAAAATTGTCAGAAGGGGTAGAAAAAATCCTCTCACAAATTATACGAAAATTACTCACGTAAATAGCTGTTCTCGGTATATTAAAAAAAAAAAAACAGAGGAGAAAAATTATTAAAAAAATGAAGTTAAACTTTCTTTTATTACAAGATACATTTGAGTTCTTTATGCAATGTACATAATAATCTATATAAACTTCGAAATATTAAATTTCAAACTCATTTGATTGTAATTGAAAAAAACATTTAAAAATAATATTTTTTAAAAGTTTGTTAACTCTTTAAATGAAAATTTGAACCGCAGAGTGTTTCACACTCATACCCTTTTACGCCCTTTTTTTGAAACGTCGATTAAAGTTTTACTTGAATGTTTTACAGCAAGTTCGAATTCATATGAATGTGATTACTTGAACAAATGTATAATATTTGTGACGATTGTGCTAAGAGGGCGAATTTACTATATATCAAAAATATTTTTTTACAATTTATTGTTATTTAAAATGTCACTTAAACTAAAAAAAGACTAAAAAATGAAAGCTTGAAATATTAATTACAGCATCAGTACACGCGAATAAATTATTTTACTATTCTAAAACTCCGTTATTGAATAAGCTGAAATGCAACCCTCAAAGTAAAGGTTAAAAGGGGTATGTAAGTAGACTTATATTATTCTGATAGAATCGAAAAAAATTACAAATGTTTTATTAGAAGTGAAAGATGCCATGTTCAATTACCTGAACTCGAGGATCGACTGTATCTCTTTCGGAAGTGTTCGGAAGGATTAAATTCGACGGTGGTGAAATTGATGAAAGAGCAGCCTGGTCAATGGACTGCCAACCGTTACTCATTGCTACGCCATCGAAAACAAGTTCATGTACATAAGTTTGATGTCAATCGAGATTTTGATTTCTCTATCGCGAAATGGCATGTTATTATTTGTTCACTTTCCCCAAAAATGGGTCACATCAACTGTCAAGCGGTTATAATATAGCCAACAATTTTCCGATAAAGCTTAGCTATGCAACTTGGAAGCTCGAACTCAAAGCTGCCTGCGATAGTAAACGCGAGCACAAGATGCATCCACGAGCTGCAGAACGAGCCTAAGCGGAGCGGAGTTGCGTAAACGCAACAAACATCCCTGCTTTCATGCACTTTATGATCGCTCGATATTCGCGCCTGGGTATATGCTTTAATGTCCAAAGTACTTAAAAACCCGTATCAATACAAACTTTTTGCAATGCCAAAAGTATCCATTCAACCTGCATAATTCAATATAATTTTAATTACTTTCAAATCATGATCTTGTTTAGAAATAAATAAATAAATATTTCAGAAGACCTACAAAATTTTGATAATTATTTAAATCAGTAGGGCTGATGTTTCCACGCCGTTAAAGGTGAATCTTCTTTTTGTGGCAGCGTAAGAAAAACTAATTTTTTCCTCAAAATTTCAGTGAAAAATACAATTGAATAGAATTGAATTTAGAAATATATCGTGTTTGTAAGGATTATCGTTAATCATCGAACATACATTATAATAACGAATCATTTAACGGTAATTAAATAATTTTTATTTGTTGTCATTTTTATTCAGGATGAAATGATAAAAAGTTTCAATTTAATTGATTTATTCTTTATGTTTGTTCTCTTTTTTAGCGACATTTTTATTCTATTTTTTCAGTATATTTTTATTCGCATTCTAAGACCATAGAGAAGCTTCATGTAGAATCAATATATTATTTTGTATTTAATCATTTTAATTTTAATTCTAATTTTTACTTCCCAAAATGCCTAGTTTTTATTCTGAATTGTAGTGTTCTGCACCATCGACTGCAGAAAAGTTATCTTTCTGCGAAAGCATTGGATCGTTCAACTTTTACACCTCTGTTATTCGAGCTTATTTCTAAGTAACATAAATGAAGCTTCACTCAAAGTTCGTATGAAGTTTTGCTTATCTACAGCTCAACTAGCTACCACATGCAATCAAAATTTATAGATCTGAGCGCGTTTTTATTTTTATGTTCAGAATTTCATGTATGCCTCATTCAGGTAATTAAATAAAATTAATCAATCATTTTCATCACGGCACTCATTGAACTTTTATAAATGTTTGATCAATTTCAACAGCTTTGAAAGGAGTTGAAAACTTACTAATATTTAGGATCAAAAATGTTCACTATTCAACTTTAATAAAGAATACTTGAAAATTACTTCTTAAGGGGAGGCTCTCATGAGACCCGATCAAAAAATAGATTTTTTTTTGCTTACTTAGTTAGCAAATGTCCCGTAGAATACACCCCCGAAACCCTTTTTACTAAAATCGATTTGGTTAAAAAGTTATAGGCAAATAACCAAAGCTGTCTTTTTACGAGCGAATGATGTATGTATGTATGTATGTAAATACGCTTACTAAAACTTTAAACGCATTTTTCTCGAAACCATGTTTTCTGAATCGGATGCCAAGATATCTCAAAAAGTACTGCACTTAAAGACACACTTTTTTTTTAATTTTAATGCTAATTAAATTCTCTGGAGGTTGAACCTAAAAATTTTTAACTTTTTTCATTATTATTATTTTTTAGAGCCCTTAACAGAGCCAAAAAAGGGCAAAAAAAATTTTTTAATCCGAAGTCCGTCATTTTATCCATTTAAAATTTTTTTGCAATTATTCAGGTTCAACCTCTAGCAAATGTCATCTAGTTTAAGAGAAACTTCGATTTTTTGGTTACGGGAAAAAACTGAAGGCGCTAGCTTGCCGCCCGTTGAGGTATCTTTTTTTAACACTACCTCCATCAAACGCTGCTAGGGGATACATAATTCGATATTTTGGTCTGAAAAAAGTTGTAAATATAGTTAAATACATACTTTATAAGTACCAAAAAACTTGACTGCATTATTCACTTCCTTCCGCGAAAAAAAAAATCCCGAAAAACACGTTATTTTTGAGGCGCTAGATGAGAGCCTCCCCTTAAAATATTATATAGTAAAAATATAACATTTTTAGACTAAAAATTTTCCAACAGATAGTTCCCAAAATTTATTTTATTCTGGACAAACAATAAAAAAAATAGGAATTAACGCTTTTGTAAACAAGCAAATAATTTTTGATTGTTACTTGTTGTGGTTCTAAACATTTTTTTCGAGAGCGAGACCTTTTATCCGTGAAATAATTGTATCTGGCTAGTCACGAAATTTTTGGGTTCTCCAACTCATGAATCATCTAGCCTTTAAAAATTATTTTTATATGATTTCAAAAGTTTCTTAACCAAGGATATTAGCTAACCAAACCTCTTCCCAAAGTTTAAAAAGGAGCTTATTTTTTTCAAACATATAACTCCATCTCACTTGTATGCAAATGAGGCGATCATTTTATTTTGATATTCTGATCGGAACAGATGGGGTTTATCCTAGTAACGATGAATCAGATCAAAGCAAATATTAACTCTCGTCTCTTGTTTACTTTCCTCAAATTATTTAGATTTTCTAGCTTTACAGTGATTAATAATCTTATTTTTCGCAAAAATAAATGCATGTCTGGCGTTTGAATAGAAAGTATTGAAATTTTTCAGGGTAAATCGTCTACTTTTAGCAGATTTTAAGAAGATTGTTATTAGTTCATTTGAATCAGCTTACTAAATGATAAGTTTTTTAACTATTCTGTAAATTAGAACCTTTTACTATTTTTCCTATTAATGTAATTGTGTTATTAAAAAAAAATATGTTAATAACATTTCAATCATTTTAAATGATTGTAAAATAACTTTTATGTATACTCGTAATGAATAATGTTCAGATTATATCAAATCGTTTGTTGAAAAACCTGTTCTAAGAAATATGTTTTTGCTTCCTCATCGAGGAAGCTCTGTGATGGGTCTGAAAAGAATGAGTTTTCTCATTAACAGGACGGTAAATCCAACTGGAATTTCTAATTTTTTTAAGGGGTGAAGTGTGTTTCTAACACTTTTGACTAGTGATTTTGAAAGATGAGCAGCCAAGTTTCAAGTCAAGATCAAAAACGTTAGGACTCATTAATTGTTTTAAAAATTACAATTTGAAGAAAAAGAAAAATATTTTTATCTATATTTTTGGAAATTTTATTTTTTTTCACAAAGTTCAAGTTTGAAAAATTGCTTTACTAGCATTTAATAATGAAATATGAAAGATAATTTTTTTACGGGAAAGTGCTTTGTCATTGAATTGGCAGAGGTTTTTATTCATAGTAAAAAAATTGCCGATGTTCAGAAATTAGCATGTTTACCTTAGATACAACAAATCGATGTCGAACTCACACCTGTTGCATTAAGAAGATAAAAGATGATATGTATTATAAATCATCGTTTGACTATGTTAAAAATGATTTACCAGCATCGTACGTTAAAATTGCTTTTTCACCTTTGAATCTGCAGAAAGGAAGTTTAATAAGAGCACTTGAAAGTAAATGGTTGGCCGAAAAATCTAAGAAATAAAATAATATTTTAGTAAGTTAATTTTCAAATCCAACAAACATGTTTTATCCTTTTTTCATTGATTGATAATTTTTCTGATTTATCTGCAGTTATTCGATCAGGTTTTTGAATTTTTTCTTGTGGTAAATATCGAGAGTGTTAAACTGCAATTACTAGAGTTGAGACAATAGTTGGAAAGATTTTGCAGAGTCGTTGCTCGGTTGGCGGGTCGAATCATTGGCAAAATTAATACATAAAAAAAAAACGATCAGTACGTTTCTATTCTCGAAGACAGAGCGAAGAGCGCAGTACAAAAAGGAGTCAAGTAGCTAATGCCGATGTTAGCTCGCACACGGACGGGCAGACTGATAGCGACGGACGGAGCGGAGACGAGCGCGTGTGTTGGTGCACAACAAAACTCAAGAATCAAGAGAGCCGAGAACGAGTTGGGAGTCTTAATGCATGTTGCTCATCGCAGTCATACAATATGCCGTATATGCATACACACGCTATATGCTTTAGATGTACGTAGTCGACGTACGTACATGCAGAGTATATGTAGTTGGCAACTGCGAGTCGAGACTCACGTTCTCCAGCTTTTCTCTCTCTCTCTCTCGCTCTATCTCGGCTTAGCACTATACACTACTCGTAATTCGCAGGCCTCACTGATCAGTCGATCCATTCACTCGACGGCCCAACTCGTTTCTGCGCTCTCTAGTGCAAGGCTTAGTTTAGTTAGTACTGCTTCATCAGCACCTCGCGAGAGACGTCAGTGAGCGAGCGAGCCGAGTGAGCAGTGCGTCGGATCCGAACGGCTATCGTTATTATACATACTACATATATATATACGGACTGCCACTCGAATCTCCTGTCAGCTGCTCCTACCTATTGTATACGACGCGCTTTGTTCTCCGCTCGAATTATTATTCGAGCGCGGCCGAAAGAAATCAGCTATACTATATATACAGCTATATATACTAGGCACACATCGAAATCCTCGGCTGGTCTCTGGACTCGCGGCAAGTGCAGAGGAGACTCGAGCTGGCGACGGTACGCATAGCGGAGAAGCCATCCCGTACTTTCACTTGCCAACCGATTCGCGCGGCCATCGGCTGCTTTCAGTTATCGGTGCGCTCACCTCTGCTCGACTCCGAGTAAACACGAGCGCGTCTCTCCTCGTCGTAATTATTCCCTCGCGAGGGTGTGCTTCGTTTTGTGTCGTGCAGTTTGCATTGTGTTCGAGCCCGCTTTTCGTTCGGCTCATCGTTTGGTGACGTTGCAGTGTAGAACAGAGGAAGAACAAAAAAGGAAGCGAAGCAGCGAGAGAGAGAGAGAGAAGAACATCCGAGAGCGAGCGAGATAAAAAGAGTGCAATATTATTCCAGTGCAAGGTAGGCAAGTCTCTACTGCAGCGGAGATTTCGTTGCGTAGGTGTATATATAAAGCCTATATACATTTTGACATTGCTCGCTGCGCCCGTTTGCCATGATCGTAGCCTTGTGAAATTTTACCTCCTGCCAAAATACGCACGCATAAAACGACACGCGTTGTTCGCGACTTTCGAACGCCGATTTTCCATTCTCATTGCTAGAAAGTAACTTTGCACTTTTCTCAGTGTGCCAGTGCGAAAAGCCAAATGCGCAAGCGCGTTATGCTTCTCGCTCGGCTCTCTCTTACTCGCCAACAGTACCTACTCATTGCTATAATGTACAGAACCGACACACACAGACACAGACACAGACACACACACACACACACACACACACACACACACACACACACACACACACACACACACACACACACACACACACACACACACACACACA
>CACVKI010145331.1:0-57164 GCA_902732785.1 Trichogramma evanescens | reverse complement strand
CACACACACACACACACACACACACACACACACACACACACACACACACACACACACACACACACACACACACACACACACACACACACACATCCTGAAGATCTCGCAGACGCTCGCGCGCTCATATACGCTGAGCTCACAGACAGACACATACTCGCGCGCGTATCCTGCGATAAAACGTATTATTCTCGGAAAAGCATACGTACCTCTACTCGACTAGTCGGAATTTGCATATTATCTAGCTATGATAAAATGATGCGTTTATAGCTTCTCGTTCTTAAGCCTTAAGGTACTTTTCTCGCCTACCATCTACAGCATGTCAATTGTGGCTTATAATGCGTAAACGCATTTACTAATAAAGCGCCTATATTTATATTTCCAATCCACTAATTATGAACGACTCCAATTTTTATTTTCCAATCTCTTAGTTTGACAAATGCAATTTATTTTCGCCTAATTGAAAATATTTTTCACGGCATTTTATTACACGTGAGTAACGAAAACATTGGTAGCTATTTTCACAAGAGAAAGGTTCCATCGGATATTATACTATGAGCTTTGGTCTTTCAAATGTCCTACTTATTAAATCAAATCATTGTGGATATTCAACTTTTTGAGTCTACATCTTATTCAAAATTATTGGATAAGAATTTTCAATACGGTTATGAGATTATCTTTTTATTTATGAATATACCAGAAATTTGGATCAGCACAAACATTTTTTTATCGTCTGTAGAAGCATTTTATTTTTTATACTTCCGGCTTATACTTACACATCTAGCTCGAATACGTGCATTTAAAAATAATTGATTTTTCGCGTGAAAAGAGTTATCATACCGAACAATTCATCGGTTTATAGTTGTCGATGATACGATAAAGTTTATAATAAAGATATGTAACTACATGAAAAAAGTATAAATTTACTTTCTAAATTATCGATCTAAACAATCAAGATAGAATTGCATTATACAATTGTAAAAATTTGGAAGCGGAACGAAGGATTGCGGCAAAAACTGAAAGCGAGTGTTGCAATGATTTTTGTTTAAAAGGCATGTCCACACTTGTTGCTTATTCATTAGAGTCTGAGAACAATAGTGTTGTGCGTTTTTTAAATTAAGTAATAAATTCAAGTATCGTTAAATTAAAATTTAAAGAAGAGAAGTGTATTTTTATTTTAACGCGCATTGAAGCATTGATACGAATAAAAAAAACAGACTTCTTATTGGGAAAAAAAATATTTATATTTCAAGATCAAAACACAAACCAAAACCAGGATGTATTTAAATTTTAAATGATTCGTGAGTTACGATGATGGAAGAAAGAATAAATAAATCTGCCAATAATAACTTTAAATTTTATTTTGCGTCTGAATTGTCCTAGTCAGTTAAGAAATCCTCGATGCAACCCGTACATAAGGCTTTGAATCTGTAATGTAGGTGAAAATAAATGTTTACTAATATTCTTTCCACGACCACTGCTGGAGATTTCTTTGTTTGATATTCTTCGAGTTGACACGCGTCCGCAGAGAAACGAAGAATAAATTAAAGCTTTCAATACTTCAAACGTTCAAACGTTATTGAAGCCGACGATGAACGAAATTAAGCAACTGTCATTAACGAGCCATCTTGTTGCTCCTATAGTGTCATTGGCACGCCGCTTTTCATTCTTTGCTGTAGTACTCAAACAACTTCTGACTCCTTGCCACGCACCGAGATGAAATGCATTTTTAGGACTTTTTTTTTAAGCGGTGGAGTGATTAGCGAAATCAGGTCGAGTAAACTATTTTTTTCATGGCCAGTATGCAAGCTGTTTTGTAAGAATTTTGTAAGAGAAGAATGCGAGAACGCGTCGATGTTATGCGTTGATGGACGTTTCTTTTACACCCGAGGTAGCTCGTGTGAATCTCATGGAAACGCTCACTTGATTTTGTAATTTTTGCGTATTTCATCTCTTTAAACATACATCTTTTACACGACCCGAGATCTATTGTTATTTTGAACGCTTGCCTGAGTTATGCTCGTACATTGAGATATACTGCAACAGGCATCATGTCGGTAACGTGCATGTTTAGGCGAGATAAAAATGTTATTATTAGCCAATCAGTCGCTCATGCGATTCAGCTAAGTGATATCAGGCCCGCTGTCTTGCTCTCACAGCAGGTCCCGCACTTGGTATTGCAAGCTACCGATCGATTGCATGTAGCTTGATATGTTATCCTCTGACATTCTAAAATTATGCATAAAAGAAAATGTTTTGAACTTGAATTTAACTTTATTTTCACTTGACAAAGAAAATTATTAAAACTTACATCTTATTATTATATGCATTTATCCTAAAATTAAGGTTTTCCACTAAGACGATACAATTCTTGAGATTCCAGTCATCTCTTTTTAGGAATAGTCGAACAATTCAATGTTTTCGTAAATATTTTTACGTTCAAAAAAATGATAAAAATAATTTTTCTCAATACGATAGTTTTAATGACAAAAACTGTTGTGCTTGTAAAAATATCCAAGCTGATACAAAACCATCGTTTTACGCTTCTTCGGTTTTCTTTGAAATCTTTAGAAATAACGCTTCTGTGCATTACGAAAAGCGCATTTAACGTAGCAATTAATACGCATTTACATATTGATTAATTATGAAACATTTTATTGAGTCTCGACTGTCGGCATCATATTGTGCATCATTGCGCAAGCATGCTCATGTCAACCCACAAAACTAAAACGCACCAGCTTATTCAACATATTTTATTCGTTGCCTTAAAGGTTATCGCTTTTTTAACAGAGCACGAAAATGTGCAGAGATGTATGATGATCCCCGTTCAGACGTATAGATTACCAGAAATGCAATTGACGTATCAATGCACGTTTTAGTCTGATTCAATTCTTCAATATTATTTCTAATTATTTTTTTGACGACTACTATCTGTTTAAGAATCCATCGAGTGCGTCATATGAACACTCATTATGTTTCTCTACGATCAGGTTTGGGCCAGCTTATTTTTTGGTGTGAGTTTCACTAACGCTAGAATACTAAATGAAATTTCAGCTAAGCAGTAGTCTTTGCTATAACGATATTGAGAACAATTTTTAGTTGACAAAATTATTTGATTGTGTCCCGTTTGTTTGTCACACAAGTAGTTTCACAGCTTACTTATATTTAATGCGTAGTTTAAAAAATAACTAAATATACGATCAAGATTTTGATATATAATTTAAAATACAAGTATATCCAATATGAATCTTGAATACTTTCATGGTTGATTTAAAAACTTGTTGCGAATATGAATATACGATGAATTCTTTCATTGTTTCAACGAGTTTGAAAAAACAGATAGGTATGCGTTGATACTTTGCGTGCAATTAGAGAGCTGGATTTAACCTTGATGATTATGCAATGCAATACTAGTTGAACGTACTCGCATATTATACCGACACTCGATTCATATTATTATAGCAAAGATGTCTCTTATAATGTATATTTCTAAGTGGACTCATCCAAAGCTGAGGAGCGTAAAATATTTTTTATATTCATTAAAAAATACATCATTTGGATACAATATTAAAAAGTATTTTAATTAATGCATGGAAATTGGTATTTCAACGAGATACGATAAAATTGTGGTAGATTTTAATGAAAAATTTAATTAAAAATGTATCGATATTAACAATATCATATTATACTTCAACCGATTCCCAGTGACCGATAAAACTAGATACTAATGTAATTTTATCTAACAAAAGTTAAGTTCGCATATATTTTACCAAATCGGTTAACTTCACTTTTTATTTTATGCATTTCATTGATAATGGCAGTGAATGCAAATGAGGAAAAATTGTTAAATATTATGAATATGAATGATTTTATTACATTTCATTGGACGGTAATCCAAATAATAAATGTGTAGAACTATGTTTTTCTCGAAGTTTTATTACTATAACACACATTGAAAATGGATACATTTCAAATTCTAATTTTCTATCGTCCGAAGACAATTATTGAAACAAACAAAAAACTATTATTATAAAAGATTTCATTAATAATTCTTTTGTTTATTTTTTAGTAAGTGAATAAGAACAAAAATTACAAAATGAGAAATTCTACATTGCTGAAGTGGGCTCAAAACTCAACAAATAACAAACTTCAACCAGCCAAAAATGGAGGTGAGCAGTAGACTAAAGACTTATTAATATTTTGATATTTTTGATCTATTTATATAGATCAAAATTCTTAGCTGTGTTTTATATATTTGAAAAAAAATTTTTTTTTTATAAATTTACAGAAATTTGTAAACTCTTTTGTTTGTGCTCGTTTTTAAGAGTGAGTATGAGTAAACGTATGCTCTATCGTAGCACGGATATGAGCAACGCCAAAAGTACTGATAAAATAAATTATTATATCTGAGTAGTATGTGCAGTCATTGCAGCAAAATTAAATTCAATTGAAATTATACCTAAGTTATTATCCTTTATTCACCATAAATGTTAATTTTCAATCATAGAATTTTGCTCAAAATCTTCTTTTCTGAGATTTTAAAAATAAAATGCATAATTTAAAAAATTGTATTACAACATGCCCGTACGGTAAAAATATATGATTCCCTGTTTTAGGTACCAGCAGGAATTGGATACATCCCCCAGATGCCTTGCAGAAAGGTCATATTGCTTACTTAGTAAAGGTACGAATTTAATTGCATTTTTGTAAGTCATACGTAAACGAAAAAAAAATGTTACTGAAACGTTCAAAATAATTTTCTCAAAGTGTTTTGTAAATTTGAAAACTACGATTTCTTATCGAAGTACAACGAATATATAGTGATTGTAATAGCTCACCAATTTTTTTATCAGCGTAAAATTGCTCGCGAAGAAAAAAAAAAGAAGAAAAGTATAGTTTTAACTATCTGTAACAAAAGGATAATTTATTTTAGTATCTGGGGAGTACTGAAGTTGGTCAACCGAAAGGTATAGAAGTCGTAAAAGAAGCTATTTGCAAGCTCAAGTTTAATCAACAAATAAGAAAGAGCGAAGGCTCTAAAACGCCTAAAGTCGAGTTGACCATCAGTATTGATGGGGTGGCTATTCAAGAACCAAAAACCAAAACATCTGCAAAGGTACGGGAGCATCTAAGATAAAATAATTCGGAGTAATTCACACATTCCGTACATCTATTGCATCGTTGTTTCAGCGTATATTGCACCAGTATCCCTTGCATCGAATCTCCTATTGCGCCGACGACAAGGGCGAAAAAAAATTCTTCAGTTTCATAGCCAAAGAAGAGGATGCCGAGCGCCACACGTGCTTCGTCTTTGTGAGCGACAAACTAGCCGAAGAAATAACGCTGACCATCGGACAGGCTTTTGACCTTGCGTATCGGCGCTTCCTCGAGACCTCTGGCAAGGATCTTGAAACTCAGCGCCGCACCATGATCCTCCAGCAAAAAGTTAAGCGCCTCGAGCACGAAAACAATGTTTACCGGCAGCGTCTTCAAGACATTGCAAATATCAAGGGATTGGTAAGTTTCATTGAGATCTCATATCAATGCAAGCTCGGCTTTTTCATTCGTTACTATTATTATTGTTCACTGCCATCACAAAAATGAAAATCGATTCTACTGCAGGAACTTTAATTAAAATTATTTCCGAACATTATTAACTATACTGATTTTTTTATCTGCATTGTGCATGAATCCAGTATAGAGAAAAAATATCAAAAGAGCTCATCAAACTCTAATTTTCTACTAATTTGTTGTAATCTCTTAAAATTTAACTCACTATTAATTGTGATGAAATTATTTTTCAGACTGATATCAAGACCTACCTTATCCAGCATGACATTCCAGATATTTTACATGTGCCTGAGAGTTCAACTCCTTCCATCCTAAACCCTTCAACGACGTCCGTTTTGAGAGAAAGAGTTCCTCACCTAAACGGCAGCGCAGTTCAGCTCTCTTTCGAGGTAAACCCCGATCCCAACGGCAACGCGTCCAATGAAAATGGATCTCAACAACCTCCACCTGTTCCTCCTAGAAGTTTCGAAAAGTCTTCCGAAAACGATTTAGCAGAGTACGTTAGTTAATGTTAATTGCCTGTAAAAATATTGCCCTAGATCGTTGCCACTGATTGTAAAACTGATGCATATTTTTTGCGCATTTCAGAAGCGAAAGTTCTGCCGTCAACAATACATCTGACGAACCGAAAAAAGAGGGACTTCTCATTGATAAGTTTGACGAGGATGATTTTAATCCTCGAGCTTTTGAAAGTCCTCAAAATGTCGCGTTAAGTAATTTGTCGAACAACAATTCAAACAATGGCCACATTACTGCTGGAGTGATCTTTACGCAAACCAATGGATTTAATTCTCCACCCTTACGTAAGTTATTAATACGTAAATTATGAGTCAACTGGACAAATTTATAATTCAATTGAAATATTCATAGTGGCGCCTCCACCTAAATCCAAAGATACAAAAAGACAAAATGGTGTCAAAGAAGATTTATTCGGGAGTGTACCTTTCAATCCGGCTCCCAATAAAAACGATGTAAAAGATCCATTCGAAATGGGCGAGTTTGGAAATTCTGATGTGCAATCTGCAACTCACCAAGAACTTGAAAATGCAATTGGTCTTCTCGACAAGCGATTATCAGAAATGAAGGTATTTTTTCATTTTTTTTACAATCTGATGATATTTTTTTGTATAAATACTTATTGGAAATTTTTAATAAATATTTTATTATGTATTTTCAGGATGGCTTCAGTCGCGGTTTATCAATCGGAACTGATGATTTTTCTCTCGAGAGCCTTGATCCATTACGAAATTAACTTTTTACTCTAAATAATATTTGTGGGCTGAGATCAAGGTTTCATGAAGAACAATGTGATACGTGAAAAGAACAAAAATGTTTTTGAGGATTTTCCAGAACATTGCAGACTTGAAAAGTATGCGTGCCAAAGTCGAACCAATGAGGTATAATGGGCTACGCATGTCAAACCAAAATTAGTCAATTTTATTTTAAAACTAAACTAATGATTATGATACTGCAAGGTTGAATAAGTAATTATCTCAATTTTTAAGGGTATTATTCATTTGTCTATTCTTATGGCTAGGTGTCATTTAGTCACACGTACTTGTAGACTTTCATTTTTAGGCAGAGGAAAAATGTGCGTATCAATTGAAGATGAAATGAAAATATTTTAATTAATTAAAAAATAAAATAAAAAATAAAATAACATTTATCTTTATTTTGTGTTCGATTATTACACACATTTTCCTTGTGATTAAAAATAAAAGGATCCAATTATAATGCGCCTAAATGATACCATGTTATTAAGATAGTCCACTCAACATATCTAACAATGAAGCTTCGAGTAAGGAAAATTGAGAAATTATAAGAATAATCATCGTTTTATCTTTCAATTTTTAAAAAATTATAGAATAACCTATGTATTAATTTTATTTTTATTTGTTAAATTATGTTTGTTTCCCATTGAGTGTTTTTTGATAATGAGTTTTCGGAAATCGAGTTATGCAAAGAGCATTATTTTGATATAAAAATCATCTGTAAAAATATGTATAGGTGATGATATATATTTATATATAAATATTTATACAGCATGACATTCTCATAGACCAATATCTGTGCAATTTAATACGCGACCGCAGGCTGTGCGCGTGAACTATATTATATACGAGATAAATCTATAATAATAAAAATTAATATAAACGATTTTAATAACCATAAGAAATAAAGATTTTTTATTTTCAAAAGTTTATTGCATTTTAATGTGACAATAATCGCGTTTTTGATCATTGTTGATTTTTTCTAATTTTATAAGTGTCTGATCAAATTTAAAACGTAAGGATACATATACTGATAGAAATTTGTTTACAAATTTCTCCCGCGTAATACCCAACAGTATATCATATTGCATGTTAATATTATATAATTTAAATATCTTTGTTGTTTAGTAAATAATGAATATACTATTTTTAACTGTGCTGAAAACAAATTTTTACAGATCAAGCTCGAATATTGTTAATAAATAAATTTAGTTTGAAAATTTGCCTGTGTAGAATAAACTCTAATAAACGTTGAACAGTATTAAATGTCCATTTATTAGAGTCAATTTTACCAAGGTATAAATATTCATTTTGGGATCCCTTCACACTAACGCAGTTATTTTATATAAAATCACATCTACTATAAAATATTTCGTACTCATGACACGAGATTTCTGAAATTCAAGAAATATTGTGTCCTTGTATTCAGAACATAAAATATTTATGGCTCGTAGTAATGTTTTCATTAAGTCTACAAAAGAAAAATATTTTATTATCCTGGAAATTAAAAATAAATATTCATTTAATATTATATCATTTATTATATTCGCAATTTATAAAAAAATTTTACAAGTCAATAAATAAAAAACGTTTATAATTTAGACTAAGTTGCGTCATTGAGGTACTAGTGAAACGTAGACAAAGTCTTAATGTAAATATAAACATTTTGTTCTATGATTATTATAATAATGCCTAGCACCCTCATAGAATGTATTATGTATTTACTTAATAAAAATACCTACTCATGAAATGCCAGTAGCAATCGATTTTTTAAAGCTTTTGTTTTTGCAACTTGATGTTAAGAATAGAAAACGGCTTTTATGTATTCATGCCAATAAAAAAACATGCATCCCTTATTTGATAAAAAGGTTGCCCAATCACGTTTCCATACGTGCCTCCGTTCCAAAGTTGTGCTGATTACATAGCATCAGTCACTAATCACATACAGACATTTGTTGAGAACTCAAAATAGTTTACAAATGTGGGAACCAAATTATCCAACGGCATCTGGTTGAAAAACTCGTTTTGGAGCCTATCACAAAGCCTCTTCTAGAAGGAAGCAAAAAAGATACAACCATAGTTTCAATTACCATCCATGAAAAAAACCCTGACAATCGGATTGAAATAATTTTTGATTAAATATAAATGAGTGCAAATTGATTATTCTTTATTATATTTTTTAATACAGTAAAATAAGACGAAAAACGTTCTCAACTGTTCGTTGATATTTAGTATCCAATTTATGTTAATTATTTTAACGAACAGAGCCTATTACTGCTACGTAAGATATCGATTTTTTAAATACCTAAAACAAAGATATTAAGTCATGTTTTCACGAATGTAATGAGAGCAAATCGCAACCTTAATTTTCGTGGTTTAGATAGTTTGAATAATTGGGAAATTAATTTTCACTAATTTTATTTAAAGAAAATGATAAAGCGATGTAATTAAATTAACTTACGAATGCAAAAGTTTCTAAATTCAAAGTAACAACTCCATTTGCAGTTAATTTGCAGGGTCTCCGAGATCGCAACATAATAATACGTAACAGCTGTTTAGTTTTTGATGAAGAGTCACACCAATCAGTATGAAAACTATAATCCATATTCAACAACAATAACTATTATAAATAAAAATGGTCGCATGCGAATACATTTTTAAACTCACGCTGCTTCTTGAATGTGGACACTGCTGTCAATTACTTTTTGCCCCGGATTCATATTGTACAATAAATGAAAAGAAAATCCAATGTATAACATTCCTAGTCGAATCATTTGTTTGATGTTGCCTTTTTCAAAATTTAGCATCGTCTTTGAATTAATAGTAAATTAATTATTAAGAACAAAAATTTATAGGCAAAATTTACAAAGTAAAGAAATAGGTGAAAAGTTGAAAGCAACATGAAAAAATGTTTCTTGAATAAAATTTAAGAAAGGTTTAGTTTTGAAATATGCATGTTGATAATCATGAGTAAATGATGATGAATGCATTAGAAAACCTTATTAAAATTAAATTGAATATAGTTACATCGACAGCAGTCAAGCTCAGAAGAAGAGTATTAATAAATATTACACATGAAAACACGAAAGTATAGCACTCTTCAATTAAACCAATAAATCTAAAATTAAGTTTGACATGCATATTATATAAAAAGTATACTATTTGCATGAATCAGCTCCTTGCGCTCGGTATTTTACCTCATAGCTTCTTTGTGCAAAACAATGGCTTGAATCATTCGCTCGTAACTGCGATCGCGCATTTGAATTTCGTGATCCGAATCCGAGTTACCTCTCCAAGATAATTTATTCGCCTCGCGTATACGATTTCTGAAATTTTTAGTTAAACCACAATAAAGTAAAAGATAGAGATTACCGATATTTTCTAATTATCCTTACTCAACGATAGAGAAGAGGGCACACGCGTGCTGTATACACAATTGATAAGTTGGATCGAAGGCCGAGTAAATCTGCACTGATAAAATACACACTATCCAACCATGAATCGTCAGCTCAAAATAGTATTTTTGGTCATCTATAAAATATTGGGCAAAGTAAGGAAACGCCTTAGGCCTGGATTCATTTAAAGGGTCTATAATATCGAGCACTGCTGGTGCAAGCGGCACAGTGATGTACACGACCAAGATTATGTTGATTGGTACTGAAAAAATAATAACATATGTTTTTTCAGATTTAATAATAACTTTATTATAATTTAATTATTATAATTATTTTATTTATTTATTAACTTTATAATTCATAAATGCAGCAATTCTGAAGTTTATATGCAATAAATATTCGTTCTATTTAGGGACAATCTTTGAACCGACGAACGAACATGTTTTCTGTAATTCAATAAGTAATAACTACAAATTCATGATTTATTTTTGGATTAGCCAATAAATTATAAAAATCTATCAACGAATATTTTAGTGCGATATTGGTTTGAAAAAAGGTCCTCCTCGCGTATTTAACTTCATCTGCAAAAAGGATCCATCTGCTCTTTTTTGCGCTCCTGCTTAAAATTTGTAAATGATAACTTGATAAAAACTCAAAATATCATACATTTCATCACCCTTTCTTTCTCTTAATCTTTTCGTAGTATCAATAAGAGGTTTTACGTATTATGTATTGATTTTGATAGAATTATTCCTACTATATAAGTGTACACTTACTTATGTAACCCAGAGCTATGATTCGTCCATATCGTCCATATTCCCGTAACAAGTTTTGTTCTTTTTCATCAGTTAATGTATTCCAATGACGCGATATTTCTTCGAAAATAAATTTCATCTATAAATCCAATCAAGTTGGGATAAAATCTTTAGATGTTTTATAACTTTCGTATCTACAAGGAGACCACTTTACCTTTGGGTCACAGATCCTTGATAAAATTGTTGTCGGGGCTTCTGGTATATGTTAATAAAACTTCCTAGACTTATTTTGATATAATGAGCCTTTGGGACTATTAAAATATGATTTTCTGTTGTACTAAGAATCTTTGCGCTTTTTTAATAAAAAAAATTATTCAAAAATGGGCCTCAAAGGTCCTGGCTCACTCATTATTAGGTACCAGAAGACCCAAAAAATGTTTTGGCAAGAATAAGTGACTCGAAGATTAGATGGTCTCATTGAATAAATTAGGAAATATTTGAAAAGTTATTAAAAATTAAAATGTCCTGCGTACTTATTTTAATACTTTTATTCGAAGTCAATTTTATAATTATCATTGAATAAATAAAATAATAAAAGACTTTACACATTAAAATAAATAACATAATTAAAATACCTTAGATTCAACTCGTACAAAACTAATGTATTTAATTTGTGAGCCTGTAAAATAAAAAATTGATCCGATCAATTCTATGACGATATCAACATCTCTACCCCATTCTTCGAATAATCGAATGTACTGAACAAAAGAGATTTAACATTAAGGTTTTTACTGAATTATAAAAAGAAGATTTCAGTAAATTATCCATTAGCAAGTATTACCTGCGGTATCAAGAGTGAAATAACAAGAAATATAACTGTTATTCGTTTATATTTTTTTCTCGAATGATTTTCGTTGGGCCATAAACCCAAGAGCTTTAAATAGTAATAATTTATTTTATAATATTCGCTTTTAAAAACATTCATGGTTTTTTATTTTAATCTTAACGAAGAAGCAACCTTTAACTGTAATCTTCGGGTACTTATAGACGATTCTTAAATAAAAATCTATAGTTCTCAATTACGTAAATATATTTTTACCGATGGACGTGCATAATTTATTATGAAATTGATCGAATAATTTTTGCATTTTATATTATCGCAGTAATTTGATTCGATAATTTTGTAGATAAATCCATTGATTTTCGACGTTTGCTTCATTCGAATCATTGCTTACTACACTTGAAAATGTTTCATGAATTATAAATAAATGCATAAACTAGCATCTTCGCTACCCTGTAATTTGTTGCCACATTTTTAAACTAAAATATAACCGTATGATTCCCAAGATTTTTCTCGTAATATTAATTCTTCGAATTCTAAAATATTTTGTTGGAGTTCAAGCTCGCAGAATTTCCAACAAATTTTAATTTTAAATTGGATAAATTTCCAAACTTTTTCTTGGAATTTTAATTTCCAGAGTTCCCGATTTTTTAGTGGTCTCTTTTATTTTCCAATTACTACCTATAATGCTTAAATGCTAAACTGCATGCATACTAAAAATTTTTGTCAAATCGGTAACCTTGACCTAGCGAAAGTTCATAACAATTTTATTCTTACGTATAATTTTAATTTTTAAAGAAAATTCAAACTTTTAGCTTCAAACTTTATCCGTGATCCTCATTAATTTATTGTGAGTGATATAAAAGAGAAATAAAGATTAGAAATCGAAATAGTTGAAACATTTTTTTTTTGATACTAAAGTATGTTCAAAGTACACCTGATTGACCAAAAAAACTCCTACATAAGCTCTGAAATTCCAATTACAATACTTTTTTCATAATACTAAATATTGTGACTGGAATCACTATGCGATTCTGACACGAGTTCTTCATCAATATTTATTAATGGAGTCTTAAAATCTTCAGAAAAGTACCCTTTTACACTTAAGCGAAGTAAAATTTGGAAAAATGATGTACAACTTAATGCACACGTCAAAATGAGGCAAATTTTAAGAAAATTCATATTTCATTATCACTAAATGCCATATTTAAGCTCTTGAAAAATAAACAGGATTTTTTTTTCTAAATTCTGCTCCGACATGGTGCAAGAGAGTATTTTTCTGAAGATTTTGAGACCCCATCAGATCAATATCGATGCAGAACTCCCGTCAGAATTGCGTGGCCTGTCAATCTAATCACAATAATTAGTATTAAAAAAAAAAAATAATGCAATAGGGATTTAAGAGCTTGGATATAAGTTTTTTTTCATCAATGAGGTGTGGTATAAACATATTTTACTATCAAAAAAAAATTGAACTATTTCGATTTATATGGCTATATTTTTAATTTCAGCTCGAAACACTATTTCCCTCAAATTTATCAATCCTCAATTAGTGAACTTTAAGTGCTTGTCTTAGCGAAATCTCCACTTGACTGAATTCGTATCACAAATGATGCTCGATAGTAAAAATTAGGTGAACGTTTGAGGACCGAACAGCAAAGTGACATCAGTGAAAACGATGCATCCGGATCATCTAATTTCAATTGCTATTCCGAAATTTCATCAGAAATCGAATGAAAGCTGAGATTTTGCTTATGCTCTTTTCTATTAGTAACTATGTATAGCCAATCATAACAATTATATGCTCGCTTGTATTAGATGTCGTATTAGTCCTCTTGTGAGATGTATATTGATTGCTATCACGCAAAATCCCAAAATCGGTGCGATTCAAATTAATATAGAATATCATTCGTCGTAATCATGTGATTAATATAAAAACAAATATACGTATTAATTTGAAATTTTCAAACTACACATGTCAGCATAATACAACTACGTGAAAGGTTAATAATTAACTGAGTCGATGATCGTCTTGATGGGCAGTAAATGAGATGGTCAATATGCATTCTGCGATCTTGCGAATATTGAACAAGGCCCGATACTTGATAGGGCTTTTTGAAGTGGCATATAGTGAAAGACAATCATCCATTTTGACTCAAAGAAGTGGCACCAACAGTCGATCTGTGCACTAATGTGTAAATAAATCGATTACATTTGTATTTTTAATGTTTCTCTATGCGGAAAAAGACTGCAGAGGCATATCAATACACTACTTGCGTCTTAAACCTGCATTTTAATGGTCCCATTGCATATTGCATATATTTGAACCTGAACAAACGTTAAACGAAGCTGTAACCAAGAAGGGTTGAATACTGCACGAGAACAAACGCCATATACCTGCACAATTATTAATTTGTTTTACATATAAAAGTTTATAAGTGTGAATATTCTCGATTGAAAGACAAGGAAGAAATAATATATTTGGGGTACGGTGATTAAAAAAAATTGGAAATTTCATTGACAATTTCAGTTCAAGAATATGAACAAATTGAATTACAATTATAAACAATGGATTCTAAATAATTTGACCATCAGGAGTTAAAATTCAGATTCCTTTTTCTTGGTTGAATTTTCTCTCGGAAATTGTATTCAACTTTTTTGAATGAAAATGAAATTGGTAACTTGTTTGGATTTTAATTTCTTTGGTGCAATTTATCGTAAGTTTTACTTGTAAGTGTTGGTCACAGCTGCCTCTTAATTATTCATTTGAATTTAATTTGTTCACATTGTTAAACTATTACTTTTTAATCGAATTTCAGGTGATACGAGCAAACGACTCGGTAATTCGCGTTGGAGCCGCGCCAAACAAAATCTACGGAGCTTATACTTGGACGTAATAGCTGCATTATCGACACGAAACCGGTGACCGACTAGCTACCTTATATATTTTTACAAGCGCATCGTGGTGCGGCTCGCGAGTAGCGATGCGGATGGATCGTACACTAATTGTCGCGCAGCGATACTTGAATGATAACATCGTGGCAACGCGAACGTGGCGCGATTGATGCGCAAAGTTTCACGTAAGGAATGTTTACGAAATACGAATATTGGAAGCGACTATGGAGACATCGCCGACCATATCCAGCAACGCGATCACTCACGGCAAAATGAGGATCGATGTACAATTTTTTGCGTACACGCGGCGACGGCCGCTCGATTGGCAGTTGGCTCGGAAGTTTTAACTGGCAGCGAGTCTCGTCACGACTCACGAGTCACGATCGAGTCGCTCAAACAGTCATTTCGCTGCAGCACTGTACTAGCACCTACTTATGCGAATGGCAATAAGCATGCCATAGGATATTGCAGGAAAACACCGTGATCGCTCCTCATTTTATGTTGTACATACATACATCTGTTATACACCTACCAATCGGTGGATCTTGTACTTTTGCGATACGAGGCTGTATAGTATAGGGCCAAACTATAGTGCACGATTATTATACGCTGTGGCCGTGCACATATAAGACTGACAGGCAGCACAATTAGCAGCACTTGGACTGCAGATCCACGCACGCCGTATAAATATTTTATAACAATTTCGCGATATCAACAGCGCGAGAGCAGCAGCGCGCTACAATCATTGAGTCATCTTTTTTCTGCATACTGTATTCTCGAGTATATTCACGTTTTGTGGGTCGTGTCGTGTGAGTCGTGGGCTCGTGTGTGTCGTCGTGTGTTCTACATGTTGTTGCAACTCTTGCAAGGATCAGCGACAAGACTTTAACCCTCGCGTTATCATGGCGAAACTCGTGAAGATGTGGAAAGACTCGGACTCGACGCCTCTGGGGCCCAGACAATTACCTCTTTTCATTGATGAAAATTATGCAGTAAGTCCGCTCGTGTTCCTTGCGACGTTTATCAATTTTGCACTCGCTCGCTCACGACCTTTTCTCGCTACTTATCCCTAATTAGCAGCGACTGTTCATCGTTACCAGCCCTTCGTCGTAATTTAACGCCCAATTGGAATTTCAATGCCTTGAATCACTTTTTCCTACTCGACAACTTGATTCGTCGTGATCACTTGCCATTCGTCGCATTTTTGATTTTTGTTTCACCCTCGATGCCCGAGGACGATACTCGCCATCAAAATCTCTCTTCACTTACGCAAACTTAACCTTAAATTGCACTTTTAGCAACATTTAAATCCAACTTCATGTGAATTATTTATTTTTAAATTCAACTTTTATATTAATCTTGGATTAGAGAATGCCTTCGTGGCGAATGAGTTATAGTATTATTACGAAATAATCATATGCTCGAATTGACAGTTGGATTGCTCGAAACAACACAACCTCGTTTTTTGTTGTCAAAAAATGTTTAACTGCATTTTATTGCTCTTGATTTTTTCAATAATGCTAGCTTAGTAATATAGCACGACAAAAATTTACCGTTGCCGGTTCTCTACTAGTCTATGTGAATTAATTATCCCTAACAGATGAAATATAAGCTTACTTATCTTGCCTACTTACTTTCTGTCTTTTGCAAAATTATAAGTGAGTTTCTTTTGGAACATGAAACAGTTGAAATATTACAAATGTTAATTAACTCAGCAAAGTATAATTTGCATTGTTTTAGGTATTGACTGTTAAATTGTTCACGTAGTCAATTAAATTACTTTACTTTTATTGTTGGTTTCTTTAATCACATATATAAAATCTATGCTTACAAAACTTTAATTATACTTTTTTAATATATTTTTATGAGATATCATATGAGTGAATGTTCCAAGAATTAATTTTCCTTTATTTTTATCATTAAAAAATAGATGGTTATGGATATATCAGGTCTAACAATACCAGAAGAAAAATTAGTATCAACAGGTAAACAAATTGAAGAATTCAAAAAAAAATTCAGTTTGTTGTCAGAAAATGAGCGATCTGATACTTTTGAAGCTGCCCTTAAAGATGTGTTAAATGTTTTGGATCAAAGTGTCCCATGTATTGGCTGTAGAAGAAGGTGTGTTATATGCTATGCATTACTTATTTTATGAAAATTTGATAATTTTATTATAACAGAACTTTTTGTTTATAGTGTTGAAAAATTATTTCATGAGTTAAGCAAATTAGAAAGTTTTCCACCTCTAGATCCTATTATATTTTCTGAAAAAGTGGTAACTTTTAATCCAAACATCTTTAAATCCCCTGGAAAATTATGTGCTTATCTTCGTGGTTACAGGTAGCGTATCATTAAGTGGCAACATTTTTTAATTAAAAATGATTAATAATATTTTAATGTTTACTTCAACATTTTTATGTATCTTAGTTCAAGGTTAAATGATTTGGTTGACCAGCAACCTCGAAACAAAAAATCACGTCGGTGCACTTTGCATTCCTTAGAAGTACAACGTATGAGATTATCTCCACATGTATGGAGGGAAGTTTGGGATGGAATGGAAGCAGAATGTTTAAGTGAAATAACATTCATAGATTCTGAAACATTGCGCATTATATTAGATGCTTATCTACGCAAGCACAAGTATGTAAAAATTAACTTAATTACATCATTTTGTGCTATAAATCAAGTTGTATTTAAAAAAAAATAATATTAAGTAAAAAATCTAGATTCTCTAAATAAAAATAAAATTTTTACGTACAGATTCTGTGCAGAGTGTCGCACCAAAGTTGTAGCAGCTTCCAATTTTGCACACGATGAAAAAATTGATAACAATAGTATTGATGGATGTAATGAGGATAATGATAAAAATGATAGTCAAAACAGTCATAATAGTCATAATAATAATGACAATTATGAACATAAAAATCATAAGAATTGTAACAATCATGAAAATCATGAAGATCGTAAAGACTTAACAGATCATAAGTGTCATGCTGTTCGTAAAGATCATGAAAACTGTACGAGTCCATTAGGTCATAAAAGTCATCCAGATAATAAATCATACATTGATCTTAAAGATCATTGTGAATATAAAGATTTTAAAGATCATAAAACTAGTAAAGATATCAAAGATGTCAAAGTACGAAAAATAAATGCTTCTGATTTATATGCTAGCATAAGACGTTGTTCAAGTGGTCATGTTCACTTGCCAATGAAATATGATTACATCTGCAATTTAATTGCAAGGACCACTTCTGATTCTTTATCAAGGTATTAATAAAATTTTTCAAGAATGTTGTTTTAGTAAAGAAAAATATTATAAACTATTTATCTTGCAGAGAACGTCATGCCAAAACTAAAGAAATTGCTCAAGAGGAAGTTTTAACGTGCCTTGGTGTTTGTGTTTATGAGCGATTAAATCGTGTCTACAAAAAAATGAAAGAAGAAGAATTCATTATTAATATTTTAGTTGCAACAGCTATGAGTACTATTTCTAGAAATTTCCAAGTAATTTGTTTAGTTTTATAAATTCTTTATTGGAAATAATAATAATTCACCCAATATTGACTAATTACTTCAAATATTTTCAGATTGCCATTGAAACTAAACAAGGTTTTTCACAATTAGAAGTCTTATATCATGAATTGGAGAAAGAAAAAATTGCCAAAACGCAACGACGCGAAAAATCGCGACTCAAAAGAAAAAAAAGAAAAGAACGCCGTTTAGAAGTTGAAGAGAAACAAAAAAAGTCTGAAGTAAGCGATACTACAACTGATAAAGTATGTGTAAAGTTTCAGTTAAATTCACCTGATTTGGTGTTAATAATGAACGAATTATAATATTACAGAGTTCTGAAGAGGACCATAGCAAAGAGGAAACACTTACAGAAGGGGAAGACTTATCTTTGCAATCTCAACATTTTTCTGAGTCCAACACACAAAATAAAGTAAATTTCTATATTTTGAAGTGAAGCTCAACTTCAAATATCAAAATTTATAATTTTTTCATACATTTTATTATAGATATCAGATCTTATGTGCAATGAATCATTGACTTGCAATTGTCTCAATTGTATCAAAAACTCAACAAATCAAACTGAATTATCTGCCTTCCAATCTCAGTTTGGTGACCTTAACTTAAAAAATGAAAGAGAAAAAATTTGCTGTCAGATAAAATCATCAGCTACTCATAAAAATGAAAAAATTGATCAAAGTTCTGTACAGGTTACACTCTCCAATTCATCTAGATCATGCCATGCCGATGACAGTCCTAATAAAAATATTTGGGAAAGTAGTGAAAATTGTAAAGAACAGGAACAACATGAAGATCTTATGGACGGAACTTTCAATTCAAATAAACATGATATGATGTGGATAGAAGTTAAGAAAAAAATCACCAAATCAACTTATAGAAATAGATGTACTTATAGTGAAAACTCTTCACATGATTATGGGTATTCATCAGAGCATGTAAGCAGTTCGTCATTGCCAAGTACTCCTGAAGGATCAGAAGTAGCTTGCAGTGATGGTTGCTGTAACGGTGGTGATCATCCAGATATTCATGCTGCAAACAAAAACAATTTTTCACATGATAGCCTTTTTCCATTAATAGAACATGGCAGAGGACCTCTGCTATCACAAATGTTAGAGGTAAAATTCGATTTTATTTTTTATAATTAACTTATGCCAATGAAATATCTCTAAAAGTTCCCGTAGAGTTATTTGATTCACTTGAATTTTTTAAATATACATAAAAATATGTAATTTTGAAAAATAGAGTTAAATATTGCTTTTACATGACTTTTTTTAGTACATTCTTAAAAGTAATTAAAAATTATAGGATTCAGATTTATCCGAAATGGAAGATGACAGTAATTCTATTCCAGAAGAAGAGGTGTTAGAATTTAAGTCACGTGAAGTTCATATCACAGAGAAACGTCAAGAACTTCGCCAAGAATTGAAAAACCGATTCACGGCGTTATGTAACTGCCGCAAACCTTTCATTCCTCGTTGATATTTTTTAGTAGAACTTGTTGATTATTTATTGTTCTTTTTTTACGTTGGTTTTATTATAAAAATGTAAAATCATGTAAAACTTCTCTCTCACAGTCCACACATTACTTAAATTTAATAAAACCTTATATATTTTTTGTATTAATTCAAAAAAATGTAAATATTGAAGAGAAAGAAATAATTAAGGATAAGTTTTGACAAAAGATTAGTTTTTATATTTAAAAATGGCTGAGATTGATTTAGACGCAGAGTCTTCTCTTATGTTGATCATAATGAGTGAAAAAAAAAATAAATAAACAAAAATATTGATTGTCAATTACATTTATTTACATAACTTTGTTTCATTTTGAAATTCAACTGAATACGTAGTAATTTTTACAAAAATATTATTAAAAAAAATCTGATGTTGATAGTAGAAATTATTCTTACTTTATTATTTTTGATTTGATAGTTTTAATTTATCTATAAAAGTTTGTGATGTATATATCTCTTATAAACATTTGTACCTAGTGTATGAATTACATGTGGTCTGTGAGAAACAATCCATTGAAAAGATCATATTTTCTGATGCATTATCAAGGTTTTGCTGACATATTTTTTGTCCGTTACATAATAAAAAAAACGCGCAAGCAAAAATGTTGCATTTGTAATAAAATAATACATTTTATCCTTATCACAGATTTAATAAAAATATAAAACATGTTGCATTCCAATAAAATGCTTACCTTCTGTACACCTAATACATCCAAACAAACAGTGTTGAACACTTTAATTTTTAAGTTGTGTACAATTAAGTTCTATACAAAGTCTTGTCCTTTTCTCTACAATGCAATAAGTAGTAAAAATTTTTATACAAGTAAATTTTAATCATTTGAATTCTGCTAAGCAAAGCGAAGCATTTGTTCCACCAAAACCAAAGGCATTTTTTAGTGCTATTCGACGTGAAAGAGCGGACCAACTTTGTTTTACATTAGGAACAAACTGTAAATCTGTGTTACCATCTACGTTATTTAAATTAATAGTAGGGGGTATTATACCATTTTTCAATGCTAATATAGTGAAAACACTTTCAAGATTTCCTGATGCTCCTAATAAATGTCCATGAGCTCCTTTTGTACTTGAAACGGTAATATTTTTACTGCATTTGCCAAATAATGATTGTATGGCTTGTAATTCAATTTTATCACCTAAAGGTGTTGAAGTTGCATGAGCATTGACATATGTAATCTCATCCTTATCAATTTGTGCATCTTTCAGTGCCCTATCCATTGCTAATAATGCTCCAGTTCCATCTTCACAAGGTGCAGTTAAGTGAGCTGCATCTCCAGATAGTCCATATCCTAATATTTCTGCATATATGTGAGCATTTCTATTCAATGCATGTGTCAGCTCTTCTAAAATTAATATAGCTGCGCCTTCACCCATGACAAAACCATCTCTAGCTTTATCAAATGGTCTAGATGCCTCCAAAGGTAAATTGTTTTTTATAGTACTTAAGGCACGTAATCTACAAAAAGCTGCAATTGACAAAGGACTTATACAAGCTTCAGCTCCCCCACAAACTATGACATTAGCTGCTCCAGATTGAATGAATCCAAATGCATCTCCTGCAAAAGAATTGAGCAATGTATAAATATGACTTAAGAGTAATTTTTAACTGACCAATAGCATGGGCTCCTGTCGCACAAGCTGTTGAAACAGAGTGATTGGGTCCTTGAAATCCATATTTGATACTTATATGACCAGCAGCCATATTCGGTAAGATTCGTGGAACAAAAAATGGACTGACTTTGGAGTAGCCTTTTTTCAACTGTTCATGCATATTGCAAACATCAACTAGGTCAACCATGCCCATACCAACTGTAACTCCTGTGTCACGTTTATCTTCTTCATTTTTTGGTTTCCAATTAGCATCGATAAGAGCCTCTTCAGTAGCAATTAGTGCATAAGCAGTTGCTGGGCACATGGTTCTTAATTCACTTGTTGAGAATTTACTTTTAAGTAGCTCATTTCCTTGGGGGACAAGTGCAGCTAAAAATATTTGTTAAAATCTGTAATTTTTTGATAAATGGTACAAAGAAGTAAATAAAATTGTTTATGTTGAAGAGACCTATTCTGCAAGGAAGTTTTTCATAATCAGGACTTTTGAGCTCTACAATTCCACAGGCTCCATTAAGAAGTTGATTCCATGCATTCTGAACTCCAATTCCAAGAGGAGACACAACACCCATGCCGGTGACGACGACTCTTCGATCTTTTTTTGTACGATTGATACATTTCGAGCTTATACGCCTCTGGTTCGAACGAAATGAATTTAAACTATGGCAGAACATGGCATGGCATTTGACAATTACTTCTTCTTTCGGAGATATACACGTACATAAAGAGAGCTGTCAGAAGAATTCGGTGAAATCATTGTCTGCTAGCGAACAAAATTTTATTATGATGATTTATCAATTAGAAGATACTAAAGCCAAAATGAAAATTTTCTAACGCATTTTTTGAGATTTCACCTAAATGTTTTCTGAAAAATCTTCGTGGATGTTTTTATTTTGTTGTTTTCTGGACGTTCATGCAGCTTTTTCCAAAAATATCAAATGGAAATCTGAGAAATCGTGTTTTAAAATTATCATTTTGTCCGAGTTTCGGTATCTCTTTAATGTTTTCGGTAATTAAATTTTGTGGATAAAAATATTTCTTAGTATTAAACATATGTAGCTTTAGACTATAAGGCAGAAACGTTCAATAAAATATACCGATATTTGCAAAAATTAGTAAAATATGTATGGATAATAACTACATAATTGAGTACTGGCTCATTCACGATGTTCGGAAATTGTAATTCGCGGGTGTACAGGCGAATTCAACTGATTGTGAATATGAAAGAGTATAGCGTGTAAAAAAATGTTTAAGATAATCGACATTTTTGGAAATTACATCTATAATTTGCAATAAAATTTTTTTCAGATAAATTTGGATTAATGGAATGAAATGAAAACATTTGTTTTTTGAAAAATGATAATCATAATACTTTTGAAATGGATATTTATTCAATGTTGTTACGGTAATTATTTTTTGATAAACATTTTCAAGTTCATGAGACATTTGCATTTGGAAAACTATGTTGTTACTTAAAAAGTCATAAATGAAAATTTAAGTCATGTAAGTATAGGAAATCGATCCGTTGATTAGAATTATGTATGTTGTAAACCTATTCACACTATACAAGTATCTATATATATAAGAAGTTTTACTTAAAAAAAAAATGTTTGTATTCTCGTAGAAAACGATAGAAAAATGAACAACCAAAAATCGGTATATCGCATTAAGATTTAAATATTTTAAATTTTGAAGATGTTAGCGAATATCATCGATACACTAAAGATAGCTAAATATGGAATGGTGTTTATATTTTCATTTCGCCAAAAAAATCATTGATGCAAGAATAAATATAGAATATGTATTCTAGTATTACGAATTAAAACATTTTGGATGTTCATCAGTGTCACAAAATTATACAACAAATTCAAATTTTTATACGGATTATGATTTCTACGTTGAAAATCCGTTATTTTTATGAATACTTATCCTTATTTTAATGATATTAATAAAAAATCACCTCTCTCATAATGGTAAAAAATTTAATTTACTATTTCAGCAGCATTTTTATGTGAATACATTAAAAGATTTGTGTAATGATTGAGAATTCTCAGATGTAATACGGAACGAATGATCGGCAACGTAATTTATCTACGCAGGTCTTTGCGATCCTTGGCACAGTTGGACTGCAAACGAATCCCTTATGAAATTGCACATACCTTTGCTCTCGTTTTGAAATAAATTTAACGCAACGAGTGAGGATATACTCTATGAACATTCAAAGAAACAAGGGAAGGGATTGCATGCCAAAAGCGAGCGCCGCAGTAAAGGTTTACATCGGAAAAAATTACTTATTGAAATTGTGTTTTTTAGCCGCGCGCGAAAATTTAGGTTCCCACGCAAAAAATTACCAGTCCTTTTTTCAACTTATAAGAGGCTCGAATTTCAAGCGAACTGTTTAATTGCGGTTATTTATCATATAGAAACCAATTTACGTCTCGGCATAGGTACGATAATTAATGACGTTCGATGATAGTAAGAACTATCTTTACGATTAATAATTCTGTGAGACAAAAATAAAACTGAAAATATACCTTATATGATGATGCGTTTATGAAATGACGGTCAGCAATTATCCGAAAGACAATACATGATTCGTCCAACAGGTGACAGTGTTTTTTTCAGCTAATTGTTTAAATAAATCTCTATGTTGGAATCACGCGCGCATCTGCGAGCAAAATAGTAACAGTGACAACTGACAGAGACCGCACAACAGTGTGTGAAGCCCATATTATACAGCCTCGGGAGTCGGGACCACGAAGTGTGGGTTGAGAGACAAAATGGCCGTTGCTGCTTGTAGCATCTATTGGCATATTCGGCAGCAATCAGCAGCAGCTTTTAGTGCTATATATTCTGTGCTATATATGTACGAAAGTTGATTCGAATCACGCTCAAAGCTCGATTATCAACACCGAAAGTTAGCCTCTTAAGGATAACTAAGTATCAATCGTGGCTGTTTTATAGCGTCATCCTAATTCTCGTAAATAAAAACAAGACAGTGAACAGACCTATTGAGAGTCGAAACCTCAGACCTCGACCCAAAGAGGCTCGGCTAGTGCAAATTTAAGGCGGCTGTTTGCTTTTCTCGATACCGCTCTCCGTTATTACTCCCAGTGTTCTTATTCTTTATCTGTCGCGTATGGTGACAATAGTTGTGTTAAAAGGTACACCATTACTCTGTGAATGTTAGTTACTAGTTATAGAATTTGTATTCTAATTGTTTTTGCACCGAATAAATGAGCTACAATCAATGTTCATGACAGTGTAAATAAATACTATTAAACAATTTTCAATACCAAAATATTTTACTTCAGGAACTAAATATTGCGGAAGTGAAGTATAGTGTCGCATTGAGTGCAAAAACAAAGAGTGATAACTATGAAATCAGACATTGATTGAAGTAAATAGAAAGAAGTTTGTCAAATCTGTAGTTCATTTGAAGTGACTTACTTTATTTAATTGATCCTGTAAAAATCGAGAAAAGCTTTGAGTAACTACACTAGCAGGTAATTTTTATAATTTATACTTTTCAAGATTTAGTTACGAATATTGTTCTTGCAAATTCTTGTGTCAATTAATTTCATGTAATTTGTCTCAGGTACTCGAGTTGCTTCAAAATTGCTATTTTCATGACCTAATCATCTGTCGATTAGCCACTCCAAGTCATGGCCCTCAATCCCAGAGACATGGATGGCTTTATGCCACTTTTGTCAACTACAGATATCAAGAAAAAGCTTCAAGTTGGTGTTCAACTTCTGAATTTTCTAGCAGATCCATTTAAAAGTATTGAATGCCAAGATATAGGCCTTTTTATAGACAATCTTGTGCCTTGGCTCAATAGCAGCAATCCTAAGGTAAGCTTAGTATTTTATTCTCTGCATCAAGTAAATGTAAACAAAATATTACTTATGCCTCTGCATCCTACCTAGAATGCTTATGAAATTTTCTTGGAAATAAGTGTAACATAATTATATTATGTTCTGAAATACTATTTGTGTATTTGTGATAAATATTGTGTGGTTTCGTTGATAATGAAAATTATTTTGTATTTTTACTCAATTTAAATTTTTTATTCATTTAAACAACTGACCGATACTTTTGAATAAAACCCAAACAAACTGCTATTCATAAAAATTATGTTTAATATAAAAAGTATATTTTCACATCTAATAGTTATCTATAGTAACATATTTTTAATGAATATTTAGGTAGTAATTTTGAATCAAATACATTAGACTTCAGTAATTCTATATAATTCAATTCATAAAAATCTCTGTATAATCCTTTTTTTCAAATAATCGAATCAATTCAAGCAGTAGATTCAAACTATTTATGACTTTCATTAACAGAAACATATAACATGCTTTGCAGAATTTGGAAGCTATTATTTATCTATCAAATATTATTAACAATTTTTTATTTAGCGAAAAATTTAATTTAAAATTTTTATGACATGATTTTATTATCAATTATTGAACTAAGATATTCGTTCATGTCGTATATATACACCATGCTGAAATTTTTTGTTAAAACTTTTAACTTATTATTTCTTAGAAAAAGTTTTCCTTGCATCTAAATTTCATTTAAGATGGTGTTTTTTGAAATTTATTCATATATAAACCTATAATCTTTGATCTTTATTTTTGGTTTATTTTAATGCATGATAAAACAAAGTTAGATAGTTAATGAGTGTGTGAAAACCATTAGGGAAAGAATACTTAGCTCTTATAAACACCAATTGCTGTAGTGCAATAATAATAATGAAATATTATTTTATTTGTAAATGTATTATTTAAACAACTCAATGAATACAAAAAGCATCAAGGTAGCAATGAGTTCATTAACTACTTGTAGATACAATTCTTATTTTCCATATATTGTGCATGATATTCATTGTATACTGACAAAGTCGATTTGCTGCTTATAATATTAATATATTCTATGCAACACTTTCATACACCCGCATCTTTATTATTTCTCGCGATTTACTATGATTTATACGTATACATTTTGTATTTATATGAACGTATATTTTTTATTATAAAAATTTTATGAACATTTACAAAAGTTTACGAGTCAATTTGTTTAATATTGCAGTATTATTTCATTTCTTTTTTTCCTCGAGGAGAAATTATTGACGGAAAGGTTCGGATAATTTATCAGTAAATAGTCAAACCGATATTTCTTCGATTGTCCAAGTATAACTTTTAGCAGCAAATCCAATAAATAAAACTTACAATTATTATTAAAACGAAACCGGTATGGGACCACTGTATATGCTTGTCATTTAAAAAAAAGTTTTTAAATTAATTCAAACTTCTTATGTCATTTGATTTTTTTTACGAAAACTAGAATTCATGTACAATAATAATATTCTGGTTTACTTAAACATTTTTTATTTTGTCAAACTTGTATTACATTGTAAAATATAGTACTTATTATTTGCATTATTATTATTCGTGACTATTTTAAATACACGTTATGCTCATTGACCAAAAGGGCGCGGCAGCGCCCACTCGTCAAGTATATATTAAACGCTAGATGCTTCTCCCACACCAAGTCACCAACTTGATTATTCGATTTAATCTCTTTTATTTATTAATTTTCTTTTACTTCATTTCACCTTGGGCAAATATGTCAATGGTTAATACATTTTTTACTAACATATTCGTCATTTCCCAAAATGCAGTTTTACTACTTTCATTAAATAAAGTTGATTAAGATTTCACCTTGAAAGTTAAAATTATGTAAGACCAATAATTCTGTCACATTACATCATTCAAATTAGTTCTGATGTTCATGAATATGATTTTTTTTACTTATTTACTTCGTATGACTTTAAAAATAAAGTGAAAGTTATCTTTTTCTTGATTTCAGACTTAGTTAAAAATTGAAAAAAAATTGTTACCATAATTTAAACTAATTGAAAATTATTTTTACGGAAATAAAGTACCTGTGTTGAAATTTAACACAATTCAGATTAGAAAGATAAATTTTAAAGATACTGAATATTTTACTTCGAATTTTTATACTTTGACTTAAAATGTTTCTTAACTTGAGAATATTTTTTCAGTAGTAAAAATTGACGATTTTCGTAGTTTATCGAATTTTAATCTCTTCATGATAATCAAAAACTAAAATGTATTGAGTATGATTAAAAAAAATGTTCTTAACTTATTTTTAAGTAATTGATGCGTTATAATATTGAATGTATTTTTATTTGAATATGTAACAAATTGTTTTTCAGGTCGTTCAAAATGGTCTGGATGCTCTCACATACTTGGCTGACCGAATGGGGCATGATTTCAGGCCATACATTTCAACTATTATTCAACCAACAATAGATAGGCTTGGTACAGTTGATGATTTCGCTTTATTAATTTTCATGGATTACCGTTTATCTCATTTTTAATTGAATGTCAAAGTTTTTTTTTATTATAATGAAAACTTTGTCGCAGTTTTAAAATAATAAAATCCGACATTTTTCAATCTAATTATATTTAAGAAAATAAATAAATAGAAGATTAATTTATGAAATAATTTTTGTTTATCAAGGTGACAACAAAGATGCGACGAGAGAAAAAGCGCAGCTTATGCTTTTGAAAATTTTAGAGAGGGGAAGCATGTCTCCTCAACACTTACTAGACAAACTTCAACCATCATTTTCGCACAAAAATGCAAAGCTACGGGAAGAAGCGCTAATCCTTTTAACAACGACACTAAACGAGTGAGTTTCGATGTTTTTTATATGTATAATTAAATGTATATTTCACGTTTTTTATGCACAGATTTCTAGTTATAAGGTTCTCTAGTTTGATGGTAATATGTTATTTATTACCTAGAAAAAGTTCTTTTAGAAATATCAACACCAAAACTAAGCACACATTGATCATAATTAATTTATAGTTAAATGATAATCACTAATTAAACATTTAATTCTATTATAGACACGGTGCCGACGAAATGGCTCTTTCTGGTGCTATTCCTAGCATTGTTAAACTGTTGTCTGATCCAACAGAGAAAGTTAGAGAGACAGCTATGAACACTTTAACGGATATCTATCGACATGTTGGGGACAGGTTGCGAGTAGATTTACAGAGAAAGCACAATGTACCACAAGCAAAGTGAGTTTTCAGATAAAATTGAAATATTAAGGGGATGATAAAAACAGCCCAAAAATAAAAGTTTCATTGTTGTTTTCCGAAAGTTCTACTGAATATTTCTCCAGAAAGCTCTATGGCGATCTTCATTTTTAAATTCTTTGGGACACAGAGTTTTTTAGAGAAATACTTAGTAATAGTATTAAAAAATGAGATTAAAAATTTGATTTTTGAATTGAAATTTTATTAATAATATTTCTTCTAGTTTTGTGTATTCTTAAATTAGTAACAGTTATTTATTTTCTAAGGATCAATTTGAAATAAATATCTTGATTTCTTTTATATCTAACTTATAATAAAAATGAAAAATATAATTTAAAAATTTCAGATTAGCGCTATTAGTGGAGAAGTTTGATCAGTTACGTGCATCAGGTGATATGTTGCCTCAAGCGCGCTCTGCTGATGGTAATGTTTGATTTATAATATTTTTATTCCTTCAAAAATGCATTTATTGTAAATACTTTTAGAGTATATTTACGCAGAAATCATGTCTTAATGTTGTAGCATATTTTATTTCAACTGTATTTATGTACCATATAAATTTTGATTTAGTAATTTATATTTTTTAAATTTTGAAATAATGTTTTTTTATGTACTTGTTTAACATTCATTAATTCAATAATTTTTTTTACTTTTTTTTTATTTTATTTTTTCATACAAATAGAAGGAAATTTTTTATTAAAATATGTAATTATTATAAGTGATTTAATGAAGTCTTAGTCGATTATATTGCTTTGTAAAGATTCTAAAGTTACTAGTTTCAGTTATTTTCAACATTTTAATGTATATTAGGCTCAACAAAACAGTTAATCATATGGATAAAAATAATCAAATTTTTTCGTGTTTTGATTGCAGTTGGTAAAGAACCTGACGAACCCGATAGAGTAGTGAGTATATTTTTTACTGCGAAAATTAAAATTTTATATTTTTTCTAAAGTTTTATTAATCATTCATGAATTCTTTCAGACAAAGTCAGCCTTAGTAAAACGAACACAAAGTTTGTTACAAAAAAAAAGCCAATTTGGCCCTGCCAAACCTTCATCAGTGCCTCAAGGTATTACTAACTTACATATATGTGCTTTACTTTCTATAAAATTTATTAAATTTTTTTGTGCTTTTATTTTTCATAAGTAAAAAAAATTTGTGTTAGACTGAATCTATGTGAACTTTTGTTGTTAAAATATTTTGATGTTTGTAAAATTTAAAGCGGTAAAAATTATAAAATTGTAAATACTTGCATGATCATAATAGATTATTAATTATAGATTTAATTTATTTTATGCAGTTTTTTTTTTTTTTTTTTTTCATTTTTTTACGCTGCAATTTTAGCATTTTTTAAATCACTTATTCACTCGGTAAAACAACGTAATAACACCGCTGATTTATATGAAAATAAAAAAAAAACATAGTGTTCGACACTTTTTGATATGATCTACACTAACAGAAGCTTGCTAACTCTTAGCTTTCGATTGCATGATATTCACAGCTCAAAGTGTCAGTTCAAACTCAATGGCCATTCCTAGAGGATCTTCATGCAAAAGAATTCCATCTTTTAAAACACCGACAGTTTCAGGTATTCAAGCTTTTTACAGTCTAGCAATCTTATTGGCAACATATGATAAAAGTCAATGCGAGTTGCTATTAAAATGGCTATATAAATTTCAATATTAGAGGATTCTAAATAATTTAGGAGTTCAATTAGGGGTTTTGCAGAAATTTCAAAATTGTAAGAAAATATGATTTTTTATCTATTTGTAGATGTCGAGATCAAAATTTCTCAAGAATTCTCGATAACCGAATGTATTTTATTCTAAAGAAATGTTAAAAACAAATAATTTTACAAGTTAAAGTGCACAAATCCATTCATAAAACCAAGACAATAGTACATCTATTTTCGTGCTCATAAAGGTAATTTGCCTTTAATTTTAAAGATTAAAAAATGCCAGAAACATCTTAAAACTTTAGCATATTTGCTCTTTCCATTACTTAGCAATTTATTTTTAGTTCTGATAAATGATTGATTCAATACTGAATTGATAAATGATATTAGGCCTATAATCATTCGCCAATTTCAGAACCGTAAAATTTTATCTTTTTGAACAATTATGCAACTAATTAATAAAACAATTCATTGCGCCGTTTGATATTGATAGGTAATATTTATTTATTTAGTTAAAATTCGTACAAAATCACTGATCCTTTAAATAAAAATAAGTAAGCACTTGAAGAATTTTGAGTCGCATAATGGTCGGAGCAAATCGACTCAGCTAATGTTACTCTTCTCATAAGGTATGCTTTTTAGAAACCTGCATGATTATTGTGCTTGATATATGTTTACACAATCTAACTTGAAAATCTCTACTTTACTATTACTTTTATAAATGTTAACATTAATATTGAAAAATTATGCTAGGTCTAGTGTTGACATTTTTATTATAACAAAACTTATTGCAGAAATTATCTTCAGTTCCAAGTAATTTTACACTTGTTTCAAATTTTATTAAAATTAAAGTCATCAAAATTATCCAAGTAAAATTACAAAGTTTTAGTTTATTTTGATTCGCTGTTTTAGAATACCTTAATTTCAAACAGTTTCTTCACTCTCTCAATAAACGAATATTGTCCAAAGGTTACGCTATTATTTTAAGTGGGTGCTCTAAAAAAATAGTTCATTCATCAGGTTTTTAATCAACTTATGTACTACTTACGGAAAAATTCTTATTTTTGAAAAAAAATGATTTAAAATTTAAATATTCTAGAAAAGTAGTCTAAAATACGTGATAAGATTTTCATACTCAAATTTTTATTGTAATTCTTGACAGAATGAGTAGCTGTGGTGAATTATACTTTCTATAGAATATTTTAATATTACTTCTTATTATTATTTATAACAATTACATTTATTGCCAGGTCAAGCTGGGGCTGTTGATGAAGAAACATTCGTAATGGCTTTTGAAGATGTACCCACGGTCAATATATTTACGAATAAAGATCTTGAAGATCATATGAGAAGCATCAAAGATGTTGTCGGTGATGACAAGAAAGATTGGAAACAAAGGACTGATAGTGTACGTAAGAATCAGTAGTACCATATTTTATTTAGTTTTTTTAAGAAGTGAATTGAAAAATTATTTTCCAATTTTTTTATTTTAATACTTATCAAAACATTTTTTACTTTTTTTAATAGATGAAAAAATTGCGAGGTGTTATAATCGCAGGTGGTATGAGCTATGACTCTTTTTTTCCTTGTTTAAAAGATCTGCAGAGAGCATTTGAAATTGCTTGTACGGATCTGCGGTCACAAGTAGTCCGGGAAGTTTGCATTACTTTAGCTTATCTTAGTACACAGCTTAAAAATAAATTCGCATCTTTTGGAGAAGCTGTTCTACCAACTCTTATGAATCTCATTCAAAATAGTGCAAAGGTAAAAATGAGTTTAATTCGGATAGTAAAGTAACAAAAACAGAACTACTTTTATGTCATTTTATTCCAGGTCGTAGCAACCGCAGGTTCAGTAGCGTTACGATTTATACTTCAAAGTACCTATAGTAGCCGTTTTATTCCTATCATTGTAACATCATTAAACAACAAGAGTAAGGATATAAGACGAGCAACCTGCGAATATTTACATTTAATTTTAACATCATGGCAAACGTCTTTATTACAAAAGCACGTTGGCATATTACAAGATGCAATAAAAAAAGGCATGGCTGATTCTGATTCTGAAGCTAGAGCTTTCGCGCGAAAGTAAGAAAATCATTTAAATTTCTACCTTCTCTTTTGAACTAATATTTATATATGTTTATTTTATTTTTTAGGTCATACTGGGCATTTAAAGAACATTTTCCTGAACAAGCTGAAGCTCTTTTAAATAGCCTAGATGCAACTTACAAACGATCGCTTATGTCTCTCAGTAACAGTGGCAGCATAAATAGTCTTAATTTCGTGACAAAATCGACCAACATTAGTCCTCGTGTACCTCGACCAGTCATAAGTAATACAGGTCTGCATTTATTTTACATTTATTAAAATTAATGAAGTTGTCATGTATTTTTACGACGTGAAGGACTTTAATATTCCTCCTTAACTCATGCAAAATACTCGTTAATCAATATTTTAAATTATAATGTTTTCATTTGAAAATTCATATGAAGTTTTGATTCTTACCAAACTTTACATATAAATATTTATGATTTTTATTTTAAAAGTATTAGATGAAATTCGTTTTAATCAAATAAAATATATTAAGCCATTCTGTCATTTAATAGTCAGCGAATTCCCTTTTTTCCATGCTGCTTTATGTGATTCGAAATTTCATTGCACATTTGAAGGTAGCACAGAAAACTTACATCATTCTCAGGATTCGTCTCATGGTCTCCTTAAGCGTACTCCGTCATTACCACGATCTTATCAGCAATCAGGAATCAAAATTCTCCAAAAACCTACTGATTATAACTGTAATTTTTAATCCTCTGAATTTTTGCCAATCGAATCAACAAAATAATTTTATTCTATTACTTTATTGCATTATTTTATTTGTTAGCATTTTACGCACACGGTTTCTAGTTAATTATTAATACATTTTGTATAAAAAAGACAAATAATCGACTTTTTTATTTACTTTACTGTTAGAAGTAAATTTCGTGTGATTAAATTAATTGTTAATTCATACTACTTATTGTTTATAAGGTTTAAGTATAGCATTAGTTAATTTATTTTTATACGAATTACTTTTAAATCATTTTTCACTATATGAAAGTACTAATTTAAAATATTTATAATCTAGGTCGAGTTTCACCCGGTGTTCGATCTACAAGCGCTATAGATCTTCAAGCTGCTCAAAGAGCTAATGCACGAATGAAGTATGCCTACTTGAATAGACAAAAAGTCACCCTTCGTATGTATAGATGTTACTGTTTATCACTTTCTTATTTCCACTTGATCCACTCAAATCATAAAAAAAATATGTTTTTTTTTCGTTTTAGCTCGACCTAATAAATCACCGGAAGCGAGTTCAATAGCCAGTCCAGAAAGGATTGCTCGCACAAGAACGCGAATCTCTGGTGTTTCGCAATCACAGCGTAAGATTGTATATTTAACATGTTATGTGCAGATTTGTGGCTACAATAACCGAAATCAATTTTTTTTATCATATAGCAAGCAGCAGGTCAGGCTCACCCTCTTCACGATTAAGCTACGCAACTTACAACAGAGAGAGTCCGGGAGAGTCTCTTATTCCGAGATCAAAAGTATTAACGGATCATGGAATGCGGAGTTCTGGCAACAGTCGAGAACCTAGTCCTCAGCGCTTTGGTTATGATAGAAACAGTTTTGGAAAAATTAGGTAAATTTTATTTCTATTAAATGTCTCATTTTATATATTTGATGAAATAATTCAAAAGTTTTGTTATCCTCTGATATTAAGCAGACATTAAAACAAATATAAAATTTTCAAATACGTTTGCAAGACTTATAAAAATTTTCAATTTAGTTTTGCTTTTATATCTATTTATGATGTAAAATGTTGAATAGTTGTATACAATAATTAAAAACTATAGTGATTAATCATTTTAACAGTAGATTAATAAAAAATATTGAGTGAAATATGGGGTACTAGTCCTGTTTTTATTTAGAAAGGAAGGATAGAAACTTACATTATTTATTTCTTGGATAATTAAAATTTACAAAACAATTCATTATAGGAGTAGAAACATACACATGTCACCATCAGATAGACCACCTTCACGTTGTGTGATGGCGCAAAAAATGCTTCAACAGTCGCGAGAAGCAGAATCTGCTCTAGCAGATGCTCTTACGTTTGATAGTATTGATAGCTATACAAGAACTCCAAAGGGTAAAGGAGACCATAGCGATGACAGTGAAACTAGCAGCATTTGTTCAGAGCGCAGTCACGATAGCTTTCGCAGACCCAGTGATGTATGTATATATTTATTAATATTTTACCTTTAAAAATAGCCAAATTTACATATTGTACATTATTTGTGATGAAATGGTACCATACCCACTTTAAGACATTATTTGGCAGTATCAAGTTTATCTAGGTGGCCCGAGATCACTGCCCCATTTCCCCTCTATTTGTCAATAACTGATAATGAATTGAATATCAATCCGTTTATTTGATCATAACGCGATAAAAATTAATTTATTCAGGCAGGTATTTTCGATTTCAATATAAAGCTCAGTAATAAACGGCGCATTATTATTGTTTTATCTAAAGTTTTTGTTTCGGAAAAATATTATGTTTTATTATTATGCAAGTTGCAAGCTCAAAGTTCTTATTAACTTTCTACTTTTTGTTCTAACGCCCTTATTCAAAAACCGTTGTGAATGTATTTTTACACTATGCAATTGATTATTATTAAATAACAAAAAATCATTATTCTTTAAACGTTGCATAACATACAAACAAAAAATAATTAGTTACAAAATTACCGATTTAATTTACTTTCTATGAATATTTTAATTGGTTTTACTAATTTTTCCATCATATTCCGTTTAATTCATTTCATTTATTTTGATGAACCTATTTATTTAAGCATACTTTTTTTATTGAATTTATTAGTCATTCTCGTGGAGTGGTTCCCAACAAAGACTTTGTCGGGATCTATGGGATCAATCGAACCCTAAGGTGTGTTTATTAAGAATTATATCTTCATTTCAACATATTCATTAATAAGGAAGTTCCGAAGCTAGTATGAAATTTTTCAAACGTTTTTTTCGTAGTTTTCCACATAAATATTTTTAAATCGATTCGAAAAATGTGTCCGTTTATTTTACCGGGGTGCTTTTGAAAATTTTCACTCTATCACTAGCTTTGGTGTCTACTTAAATTTATTACTCTTTAGAGTTTTCTTCATCAAACCACCAGCTACATTTTTCACACGCATGAATAAATTTCATGTACTAATAATATCAAAAACTCTATTGATAAATTTTAACAATTACTTTATCCTATCCCTTTATTTTTATCCAAATAATAAAAATTCTTGTAGTAACTAATGTATACATTTTTTCGTATGAAAAGTGTGTAGTTAATAATACGACTTTGGTCTCATAATTCTTGATTCATTAACGCTGATAATCGCTTTTATTTAAAATTGAATAATTTAGTAATAAATTATACAATTTGCAGGATATTAAAGAAATTATTGAAAACTGTAGTCATAAACATTGGGCTGATCGAAAAGAAGGTTTACTGGGATTACAACACTTTTTAGCCAATGGTTACACATTGAATGCGACGGAGTTACGCAAAATCACAGATATATTTGCAAAAATGTTTATGGATTCTCATACGAAAGTGTTTAGTTTGTTTCTCGATACATTGAATGAATTAATTCAAACGCATTGTGAAGATCTTGGAGATTGGTTGTATATACTATGCACACGATTACTGAATAAGTTAGGAACAGATCTACTTGGTTCGATACAAACTAAAATTTACAAGACCCTAGAAGTTGTGAGAGATTGTTTTCCTGGAGAACAACTTTTACCCGCAGTAATGAGGTTTTTAACAAATCCTACTCAAACTCCAAACTCTCGTGTCAAAGTTGCTACATTGACGTTCATCACGCAAATTACTGAAATTGCTGAACCGTCCGCTTTAAATCATTCTGCCACTCCAGGCGTCGTAAAGCTGTTAGATTGGACTAACGATGTTAAAAGTCAAGATGTCAGAAGACATGCTCAAAATGCCGTTATATCGCTCTATAATTTAAATTTATCGCAATTCACAATGATTCTTTCGTCCCTGCCTAAATATTATCAGGTCGTTATTAAATTTTAATGTAAATTAATTTTTTCAATTAATTATAAATTGAATATAACAATGCTGACTAAATCAATTATTAGGAAACTGCGCTGCCGCTAATCCAAAGTCGCCTGAAAAGATCTACTACAAGTACACCTGCTTCCCCCGGAACTCCACCGCCAAGAATACCTAATTCACCTGCTCGAATAAAACTTAAACCAGATAGTGAAAATGCAGATGACAGTTTAAATCCCGAAGAAGTATACAGGTCTTTGCGTCGTACCACAGCAGAAATTCAGAATTATGGTTTCGAACGTTTAGAAAAAGCAACGACGAGTAAGGATAGTGGAATAAGCAACATGGCTGATGTTGAAGAAAGGCTGGAAGGTCTGACGCTGTCTAATTCTGTAAGATATATTATTTTGGTAAAATAATAAAAAACATAAAATTGATTTTTAATTACTAATTTGAAAAATTGGATTTAATATTTCGGGCCAATCATTGAATCCTTGTGTGTACTTATAATAAGGAAACTTATTTGAAAATGTAAAACATTAAAAAAAAAATTTACATAAATGTTATCTTTTATTAATTCTTGTAGGGACGATCCTCTTCAGTTTCATCACCAACACAGCGTGGAAAGGTTACTACAAATGTCGCAGTTAACGGTTCAACTGATACAATTGCTGGAGATCTCATACTACCCCAAGAAAATAATGGTTATAAAGCTCACGGGTCTGTGCCAGACTCAATAAGGGGGCCAGAAGTTTTAGACAACACATTAAAAATTCTGCAGGCAGAAGAATCACAAATTTCTGAAAAAGTAGCTGCGTTACAAGAATTTCAATTGTTTGTGCGAGATGGCGATGCTCTATATATAAAACAACACTTCAGGCAAGTTATAGGTTTTAAGTTGAATTCATTTAAAATTTTAATTTTTATTGAAAAGTACCAAGTTTGACTTGTGATTTATTTATTTTCAGAAAACTGCTGAAAACCTTAATCGGAAGTTTAGCAAGTGAAAATAAAGAAATGCAAATTGAAGTACTACAATGTCTTATTGACATGTTGAAATGCCCTGAATTAGCTGATAGCTTTTCTTTTTATGCTGAGTTACTAGTACTGAAAGTAGTTCGAGCTCATAAGTTTGATGATCAAAAAAGTGAATCAAATAGTGGCGGTAACAGCAGTAGAACTACGGTAAAATATCTTGAGGTATATTGGGTGTTGTATCTTTGTGTTGCGCTTTTCATTTATCTATGAAATCATAGAAGCCGTCCACTCAAATTTGATTTTTAAAAATCTCACTAATTGATTAGTTGATTTATTACAGCAATCTTATAACTGTAAGAATACGTTGCCGTTCATGGACTTGAATTTAGTTTGGTTTGAAAATTAATTCATTTAATTTTTTGCCTGCTCTTGATTGTAGATGTTTTTTTTTTTTTTTTTTTTTTTATAAAATCTACTTTCTTCTGCTTTTTTTTAAATTATGGTTTGAAAATATCTGTTTAATATTTGCTTCTAAATTAAGGCTTTTGAGCCAGTCAAGCTTTTTATTAGTAGATAGCACCACTCATTTTAATTTTTTTTTTTCATTATTCCACACTAAATTCTATACTGAAATAAAATTATTCAAACAGGTTCTAAGAATGGCTGAAAAATGCGCAGCGACAGTAGCTGTAATTTTACCACCCGAGCAAACAATAAGATTCGCTACTTCAATGATGACTACAGAATCGTACCCGCAGAATATGGGAGCTATCAAAATGTTGCACAAAGTAGTTGAGCATTATGGACGTAAAGCAATTGAACCGCATCTGGAAAAAGTTATGCCTGGTTTATTAACGGTAGGTACTTGTCTAAAAATTTAATAAACCAGAAAAAAAACTTAAAAAAGATTTGTCGATTGTAAATTTTGCAAGGATAAAAAAGCAGACAATCATATTATCTTCAAGTAATTTTAAGTAGTAGATGAATCCTACCGTGTAAAGAAACACGATTTTTTTTAATGGCTTATGTTATTATAGAAAAAAAAGTAAAGCTAGCTATTTTTAAATTGAAATACGGATATAATGATATTTTCAACATTCGAATTTAATGTACAACAATCTATTGCATACATATTAGTATTAAAATTGTCGTGTAATTCTTTTAGGCTTATGATGACGCAGAATCAACAGTTCGAAAGAGTGCAGTATTTTGTATGGTAGCAATCCATGCAGCTGTAGGTGAAGATGCTCTTAAACCATACTTGAGCTCTCTTTATGGTAGCAAACTGAAGTTACTAAACATTTACATTCAAAGAGCACAACAACCTAACAGTCAACCTGCAAGTCCACGCAGTGGTAGTGTGAAAAATTAATTTAATTCAAAATGACTGGTTGTCAAAATTCCAGCAGAATCGTTTCAACCTTTAGATTAGATATCGTGAAAGAATTTACACAAATTATCGTTTGGCAAAGATATTTGCACTTTCAGTAAATGAGCGTGTCTGAGTCTTGGTTTTTTACTCATGGAATATCAAACTCGAATTAGTTTGCTCACTGCTACTTTAATAACAATAGATCTACAACTAATTTTTGTTTATTCCGTTTGCAGTAGCAAATGCCAAATTGTAATTCAAAAACTTTTGACGTGAGTTTAAATTGGAAAACTTTTGAGCTTCCTATATTTATCTAATGTTACTGGTGGTGGTCATTTTTGGTCTTACAACTTGTAAGCATTCGCTTTGATCATTTTTTTTTGTTCTCAATGAACAATTGTTTGTACATATATATATGTTAATTTGTGGATTTTTATATCAACTTTGAGCGCATTCTGTTTTGATCAATCGGTGCTTAAGTATTGTATACATTCAAAAGCAATAAAGAAGATTCATTTGTATTAATCGCTTACGAATATTATCTTATGACGTGTCAAAGCAACATTTAGAAAATATAAATTTTATAAATTTAAAAAAGATGGAATCGTGTAGTACTTATAACAATAATTACATACGCACGAATTAATCAAAAGTTTTTTTATTTATTCTTGTCGATCATATTAATTAAAAACTGCACTCAACAAGTTTTAAATTTTTATTGCTAATCAAATAAATAAAAAAACATTAAAGTATATCACATTGTTGTATTGTTTGCGTGTAACTCATGTTTATGTGCTGCGTGTTAATCATTTCATGAAAAGTATCAATCTATTGGTTATTTTTTTCATTTTATATATTAAAATGTATTTTATATAATGTACATGAAGTATGTTATGCATAATAATTATTTCAATTTGAAACAGAAAATCGAGTTAAAATTGGAGCAAAAATTGTTTAGAAAAAGTGAAAAAGTAAAGCATACAATATAGACTTACTTGTGCTAGTCAGGATTTGGAATAGATACACAAAGCGCAAAACACATTATAGAATTCTATGAAGCATTTCTTTTTTTACCTCGTAGTTAGTGAGAAACAATGATGTGTGAAACGAAAAATGCGCAAGTAATGATTGCAAGTCATATATTGTATATAATTAATTTTAATTTGCGATTTTGACTTGATTATTTACAGTTACATTCAATTCTAACTGTCAGTTGAAATAAATCACTTTTAATTACTGCTTTGTGCCATTCAAAAAAATTTTTTAATTCTCCAATTGATATACTAAAAGTATATTTCAATACATTTTATAAGAGGCTTCACAGATCTATTTCTTAATTTTATTTAAATCGTTAATAATTTTTATGAATTAAGTTGGAATTCCATATTTTCTATTTTCAGTCAAACTAATGTCAAGAGTTTTTAAATTAAAATCTATTTGACTTTCATGACAAACTTCACATTAGTTTTTATTATCAAGTGCCAAGTACCAAAATTAAAAATATTGCTCCTAAAATATAAAGAAGCCTCAGATTCTTAATTATTTACTTGAGTTAAAAAACAACGTGACAACATTTATATCTTTATCCTACATAATAAAGATAATTAACTCGGATGTTTTATTATTTAAAAAATATTGTATTTTATGGTTCAGTATAAAATAAATAAAGTTGTGCATTATGCAATAAGTACAAGTATGTAATTTTGGCGATTGATGAAAGGTAAGATTTTGGTTTCGTTACGCGATTTTATATTGCACAGCATTTCTGCTCCTGTGACATAATACACTATTACAGTACGAGAGCTTAATTACAAAGGCGTAGTTTAGTTTTTCAAGTTAGATGGATTACAAATTTATAATTGAATCATTGCATTTTCATATTTTTTAAAAACTTGTTAAGAAAATTGTTTTTCTACATAAAGTATTTTTACATTTGGTCCATTAACAATACCTTGTTTACCAACCATGTAAATACACAGATTATTTGTAATTGTAAGAAATATACTTACTGGTAGTTTATAAGAGAATAGAAATTTTTTCGTTGTGCATATCGATGATCTACCCGGAAAATCTTTTAATATCCTCATTTTATAAAGTATTTATTTAAAAGGCTTGGTCTGTTAAGTTTTTGAGCTTGAATAATTGATTGAATGTATAACTATTTGATATTTTGAAAAGTTAGTAGTGGCTCTAAAAAATAAAAATGTAACAATAAGTCTATCAGTTGTCGCATTACTGTGAAAATTACGTTATATATACATAAAAAATCACGTATATATGTGTATGTATATGTATATACATATAAATTTTATTGAATATAAAAAACATTGTATTGCAATATTAAATATTTTTCTTTACCTTTGCTTCCTTTAAATGGAAGCTCTGTGCTAAGCAGCTTTTGAAACCAAGTGTTGCGGAACAAAATTGCGAAGCAAGAGCAGTATAAAAAGGACAAATTTTCACGACCTGAATACTTAAGTTAATTTTTTATTAAAAATACTTTAAACTTCCTAAAATTTAATTGATAAATTATATAATTGTCATTTGACAATATATATTTTAAGTTTATTTAAATTTTTTTTTCCTGTCTACAGTTTGAAGTATTTTTTAGTAAACAGGAATATGTTTTTTAATTATTTGATGAAATATCTGTTGTATTGTTCGAAATACTATTTTCAAAAGTCAAAAATCAAATTTCAGATAATCGTCTTAAAAGTAAAAAAAATTTAGTTATTCAAAAGCTTCGCGATCGTCTGCACCAATGGTAAGTATTATAGTGTCTGCGTTTGCCCGTTACGACACTTCTATATAACTCGAAAGCGCAAAATTATAGGATATTCGTGAATAAGCATGTGCGTGACACTATTACGGAATCCGAGCCGAGTCCCGACTCCCGACCCGAGCGCGAGTCATATTTCGCAGTTCGCACACTTAATATCGTCAATGTCGCCCCCTGACAATTGGAGTTAGTAGCTCAAAGAATCTGTCAGCTACATTTTCTTAACACAATAGTTCTGTTTTTTTTATATTTTCAACTATAATTAATTCGCAGGCTTAGTCGCTTGAGACGTATGTGTATCGTCTCACTCACAACTTTCACGGTTCAAGTAAAAAGAAAATAAACGCATACATAACAACTCACAACGACTTGAGTTTTCATATGTGAAAGGTTAAGAGGGTTTTTACGGCGATAAGTTTGTTTGTTCATAATAAGTGCTTGTGTAAAAACAATTCAATCATGGTGTGGAGCAGCTTTATTCGATCACCGACCCAAAATATGAATAAAATCCGTTTTCTCTTGCCCAAGATTACTGCTAAAAATGGTAAATTATACATGTTTATTTTTCGTCTGCTATAGAACTATTTTTTTATATAAAAGTCGTTTTTACACTGTCCTGAATTACGCAACTCTTTAAACTACCATGAACCTAGTATTAAATTACTTATTGATTATTTATATATGATTAATTTAGTTGAACATTGTTATAAATAAATCCTTATGATTTTAAACATCCATTTGTTCATATTTTTAGGCATCAATCCCACTCAGGTTTGTCATTCGGGAAGTATGGTTATTACTGCATCAAGGTGGCAATGGCATAAAACAAAAGATACCATACATTTTTATCTCATGATAGCTGGAATACCTATTACCCTTCTCATCACTTATGCTAATGTTTTTGTTGGACCAGCAACCCTTACCAAAACTCCTGAAGGTTATGAACCTAAGTATTGGGAATATTTCAGGGTAATTTTTACAAGTCCTAGAATTGAAAAACATTATTGTTGATTGCAAAATAATAATTCCAATTTTTACAGCATCCTATTACAAGATGGATGGCTCGTAATTTCTTTGATACTCCTCAAAAAGATTACGAAAAGAACCTTGCAGCTATTTATGAAGAAACTCAACTCATGAAAGTACGAGCATTGGAACAGAAAATTTGGGATTTGCAAAAAGAAAGACAAGATTACAAGTATAATTACTTCCTACCATATGATACATTTGGCCTTCGTCAATTTAGGGAGTTAGTTAAACGTCAAGTCGATGGCATGGAATAAAGGTTTTTACTTCTGCACTATGCTATAAAAAAGTGCTATTAGATTTACAAATGTCAACTGTCTTATGTAGAAATTGAAATTAATAATTTATTGATTTACATAACATAGGCTTTCAAGTGGCTTGTAAGTGATTGATTTAGCCAAATTTGTTAAATATATTTATGAAGTTAGATTTAATTGTTTTTGTTTTTTTATCCTTTTAAATGAACTTTAAAAAATATCATATACTTTCTAGAGCAATGTAAAAATTAAGTCTTGTAGTATATTTTTTTAGTATATTTACTAGAACAGAGAGTTCTTATTTTAAAACCAAGTTGAAATTAAGTAATGTTTCATTACTTATCTTTCAACTATAGAATATGTTGAATTATTTAATAAAAGATGAACTGTGGTTCTAATTAAATATTCGCAATGTACTTAAATGAAGTGATGTATTCTGTCGAAAAATGCACTTTGATTTCATTTTCAAAATAAAATTTTACATAAATTCAAAAAACGTACTAAAACGTACTAGGGAGGGGGGTACAATAGTAATCTCTCCTGCGCACAGGCTACTCTAGCCTTCTGCAGGCCCTTCTCTAGAAGAAGGAGTAATAGAGAGAGGAAAAAAAATAAATAAATAAATAAATAAATATAAAATTAATTTAGTTTATATTTTACGAGTGCGCGGGTAAAGCGCATAAATTTTAAATAATTCTTAAAAATTCTACATTCTTGAAAAGATTTTTCACTGGATTGGCAATGATACTACATATGGCATTATCAAATATTGATTACTGAAGCGAACATATTTTTTTTCCAAGCAATATAATCATTTTTCGAAAAATATTTTAAATACTATATGCATCCGACACCCGTATAACTCTTTATTTCAACTTATTTTTTCATAAATATGAAATGTATGTTGGTGAAAAACGTTTAAATATTAATTTAAACCATCCATAACAAATTTAAGCTTACTAACTTCCCATAGTTTATTTTAGAGTTTTACATTAATATTTCTCAAATTTTCAAAGTGATGTCAAAACCCTGCTTATCGATTTTCTATAAATTTTATTCGCTTCTATTTACGAAGAAATAAGACTCCATGGTACCTCCACTTTGTTGTTTTTAAAAATTTATTCAAATTTCAGTTGAGTGCATCTAGCTGATTGTCTCGAAAAATAAGATTAAAACTTTCTAACGATTCAGATTTAAACATTCCATCTTATTTTTAAGGGAATTACTGAATACATAGGTGGACATTTGGAACACTTGTTCAAAGTAGCGAAACAGAGAGCACCATAAGGCCGTTATTTACTAATCCATGTAAAAAAATTGAAAAAGAACTTGTTGTGCTCATACAGTGTAGAGCGAAGCTTTGACGTCATAAAAGATAATCATTTTCAATTAGATAATAATCTCAAATTTTCACCGTAATTTTTTTATAAATTGAAAAAAAAAATCATAACTATACGATGAAATGTTTTTCAACGACTATATAGTCTTAGGTTTTTTTAATTTTTCCAAATCTACAAATACACAACATAGTTTCCAATCGCAATGATAAGACTTTGAGTATGACAATTTTATGAAAACAAAAAAATATCAATTATTGAAAAATGGAAAATTGAATTTCGAATTTAAACGTCATGGCAAACGTTACAATCTGGAAATTACAGTTTTCGCAATGCCGTATAAATGTAAAAAATATTCCTGGAAGTCGTCAAGCTATTGATAAAATAAAATTTCCTTATTTTTTAAAGTTTTTCCATGTCCAAAAAAGTATATCGAACCAATAATAATCAATGTTGAGCGCGTGTCAGAAATTTGCTACAACGATCCTTTAGATTCGATGACCCGAAACAAAAATATACATAAAGCAAACTTGTTAGAACTTCATCGTGAATCACAAGAAAAATGTATCCACGGTTTAAATCGACGCTGTTTTTCGTACATGTGAACGTTTTCAAGATAAATGGAAAAAAAAGGAGAAGATTAAAAAAAAAAACATTGGCTCCGTGTGGGCTCTGTGACCTCGGAAATACTTTTGGCGTCGGAGCCCGAAAGCTAGAGGTGTGCTAAGCGGTATCAATCGCAAGGTGGGCTTCGCTCGTATCATACCTACTCGACCGGTGCCGCAGTATCACCAGGCGCGCTCGCTATATAACAAAGATCGCGCTCGCTTCGATCTGCCCCCAAGTCCGCTATATACGTTTTCAGGCTCATCAGTCAGTCAGGCCGCGATACACCGCAGTGCAGTGCGCACGTACCCCGTCGGTGCATAAGACAAGAACTTTGTCTGGATCTCGGATCGAGAGCGCAGCAGATGCATGTATAAGCGCCTTGGGCAACAGCCGTCCTCGCCACCGCCGCCGCCGCCGTCCAACACAACTTTTCTTCAATTCGGAACATCGTCTTTTTTTCACGCACCAAAGTACGGTGAGCACCAATCCTAACTTTGTATATTTAACTATGCGTTATACAAAGTGCAGTAAACCCGTGTGCCCATCCTTGTTTTATTTCATGCCTCCGGTCATCTTTTCGGCTCGATCCTGCTGCCTATCCGCTTCCTGTAAAAGTTGGCAAATGCACTCTTACAGCAATTAATAATCCTGCTTTTTGTATCCGAAACATAATTCAAACTCCGCTATCCAAAGGAACCTGCAAGTCACTTGAAAATTATTTACCCTTTTGATGAACCATTTTAATTTTATTTTTTAACATGTCGCATCGTCTATACATTATTAAATTAATTTTTTTTCAACTGATTTAAAATTCATTCTTTATATTTCTATTTTATTTATCAAACATTCATTGCAAAAAGCTTGCGCTCCATTGCGAATGAGCTTCAAAACATTGAAGCTCGTTCTTTGTACATTGAAATAAAAGACGGTCAAAAATATCAATTCGTGCCATTGAGAGTAATTTTACGAAACTTTTAATTTCTATAAGTTAAACTTTTTATTTTTGTTGAATTTAAATCTATCTATAACATTATGCTTCTAGCATGTAAAAGATACTCGTCCCTCATGACCTTGTATAACTTCATTTCCAATCATTTTTCCTGGAAATTTTTGACTCGCACTTTATCTCTTTTGTGGATATGGACTAAAATTGTTGACATTAAAGCAATATATTTTGCTTTTTTACTGAAAGTCACCAAATGAACTCCAAAAAAGTTACAAAATAAGAATTCATTGGTTTAATATTAAATTTAATTAATTATGTGACGAAGATAGACTTACTTATTGCAAGCCAAAATAAAGATGGATTAATCAGAATTTATTCCACGGTCTCAAATAAATAAATAAATTTTATTTTCTGAAAGTATATCAATTACTCTTGAAATGTATGAACAAATTACTTTTCATCATTTGTCATAGTTGAAATTCCGAAACGTTAGAATTTGTACAGACACCTTGAAAATCATACAGTTCTAGGTTTCTCAGTAAGCACTAAGCTCGTGATAAATTTGAACTTCGATCATTTTCTGATACAGAATTATAGTCAGGCATATTGAGATTATTATTTTATTTACATAAGTAATGATGTTAAAAAAATATTCGATATTGTATATTAAATAATTATAGGAATTCCATAGTGTGACTGGAAAACACGTCCACGAAAACGTAGTTAGGTCGCGGCCAGGTTTTAGCACTATTTTTTTGTGAATCTCTTCAGCAGAAAAGCGACAACAAAACTTTTAAATTTTTTCTAAAATCTAAAATACACGACGCCTTGATTGCCAATACATTAATTTAGCCTGAAAAATGTAATTAATACAATAGCTTGAGAAGCTGCATAAATTCTTAAAAAAATTTTTAGAACTGTAAAGTGCTAGATCCTTTGATTTATCCGAAAACAGAATTCAATAGACTTTATATAATCTCTTATGGTGCACCAAATCGTCCTTACATTAACAATGAATTTCATCAAGACTTTGATACATAAAAAATCAATATAATAAGAACAGTGAAGTATTCGCAGCTGGTGTATTGAAAGAAATACTTTGTAATTGTGTTAGGTACCGTTACGCAGTGTATGTTCGAAAAAGAATATCTGAATGTCAATTTTGTTGTTGTGCATTGTCAAGGGAGTTATAAAATAACCCACATCAATAAATTGATTAAGAGTGAAAAAATAATACTTCCAATAAGCTCTTTTTAAGTATGTCTATCGATGACCAAGTTGCATAATGGTTTAACCTGTGTGTATAATCCAGACGACATTTTTAATTTAGTTTTGAGTTAAATAAATTGAAAATTTTAATGATAGCGTACACCTCCGACTAACGCAAGTCAAGTACACGCACTATCTGTATAAATAGATAGACCTTTACTCTGCGATACATGACATGTTTAACAGCACATGTCACCTTTGACGTTTATCAACTGTATTCCACCCGTATAATACAATGTTGAAAAATGTATCTGTGAAATCGGTACTACTTACTATTCGGAGTAACTAATACTTTGTAATCGATCGATTTTTATGAAGATTTTTCATGCGATATTCAGTAGTATATATTGTGCATAATGAAAAAATATTAATTAATTAATATATATAAATAATAGTACAATAAGAAATGATTTAAAAAGTAATTAAAGATTTTTTTTCAGTGAAATCTAGTACTTAAACATATTAAAATTTTATCTAAAAATAATTTTGTTAAGTGGAAAAATAATATAGTATATACTCTATTAGTTATTATTATTGTTAAATTTTCATTTCTCTCGGAATATTTTTCGTTTGCATTAAACACGTAGTACAACAAAATTCTCCAGTGCTTATCGCATTATTTATCCTGTTACTAAATTACGGCGTTCGATGACCTGCAATTTTTATTCTTCTCAAGTATATAAGCTGCAAAACTCATGAATTATTCTTTAGTTAATGAACTTGCTCTCAAACATGTGTATTTTGGTTGTGACGAATGGTGTAAATCTTCTCAGAATCAAGAAGTAAATTTGACCCTTCTATTATTTCAAATTTTTAATTTCATTTATTTTTCTAATTTCTCGAAACACCATAAGCAGTATACAAATTTTATGCCATAAAATGGTCTATAAATTTCTATTTCCATATAGGTCAATCGAAGTCATGTACAGTGCATTTATTAAATTGAAGAGTGTAATTTTGATGATTAGCTGCTTCACTCTACAGGTCTGTCTAAAAAAATTATCGTTAAGAGATGAGAATGAATTTGATTAATGGAAAGAATAATTTTTATCGGGAAAAGCTTTCCAAAAAAGTGGAGGTTTCGGCACATGGGCGCCTTATGGATCCACCAGCAAGGAACAGCATGTGGCGTTTTGGCTTTCCTAATCCAGTCAACTACAACGACAATGAACTTTATTGTGGAGGCTATGCAGGTGGGTTTCGTTGGCACAATATCTTTGTTATTGTTGAAAAAAATGTATGAAAGTTCTAAAAAAATTAAATCTCAAAATTTTCCACTTAAAAAATGAACAAACATTTAAATCGTTTGATGAATAAATTAATAGAGAAGTAAAAAAGTTGACAATGCAATAACATTTTATTTTATTCTATCTGGAAACCTAAAATTTGAAAACCAATCATTTTAATTTTAATGTTTGTTTTTAATAAATCATATATAGTTCAATGGCATCAGAACGAAGGAAAATGTGGTAGTTGTGGAGATGCTTATCATCTACCACGGCCTAGACCTCATGAAGCTGGTGGAGAATTTGCCAAAGGAACGATTACGAGACATTATCAAGTGGGACAGGTAAAACTTTTACATCATTTAGCACGGCTTAGTTTAATTACAATAAAAATTAAACTTTGAAAAAAATTGTTGAGATACAGTTTTAGGTGAAAAACATATCGTTTTTTATACCTTATTAAATTCGATTGGGCGATTTAATCGATTATTCATACACGAATTCTAAATTAAATTGTGAATTAATTTCAATACTGTTTCGGAAAATTTTTTGGAAAATGCAACGCTATTTTTAGCAGCTATTTGCGAGCCTCTTTTTCCAAGAATAGTGCATACATTTTTATTTGGAACTTTTTGAAGATTCGTGTTTTTGTTCAATAATATATACATTTTTCGAGAATCGTGAGCCACAAAAGCTGAGTATGATATTTGACAAAAAAGGAAAATGATGGTTTTTAACACGAGTATTTAAATACTGTTTTATGTTTATCAAAAAAGAGAGATTAATAAGGTTTAAAATTTATTTGCAAAGGATATTGATGTAGAAGTAGAATTAACATCAAATCATCAAGGTTATTTTGAAATGTTCATTTGTCCAAACAATAATCCAGCTTCAGATCCATCAGATGCTTGCTTCGAAAAGTCAGTATTTACGAAAAAATGCGATATTCAAGTATGCAAGCATTAACATTTCCATTTTTTTACACAATAAAGGTACAATTTATATTTGACGGGTACAAACGAAACACGATTTATCATTCCCGATGACTCAGAAAAGAAGGCAATATTTCATTATAAAGTTTCACTACCACCTTATCTTACTTGTTCACAATGTATTATCCAATGGAATTACATAACAGGTAGGTTTATGAAGAGATGGACTATGAGGAATGGCAAAATTTTTCATTCACTCTGAAAATTTAATTATATACGTAGCCAACATGTGGGGTACTTGCGAAAATGGCACCGAAGCAGTAGGTTGTGGCCAGTCTGAAACTTTCCGTAACTGCGCCGATGTCAGCATCATTACCAGTGCGGCTGGGTTGCCACCGATTTTCGTTCAACAAGATAATCCCTTTTTATTATACTACAGAGATCAACGCACTCCCAACATTCACCCTCTCATTATTAGGTAAATCAATTGTTGAAACTAAAAATTTTTACAATTACAATTGTTACAATTTGTTTGTATCTTTCAAAAAACAACAGTAATTTTAAAAAAATTTATTTTATGAAAGGTCCCAAGTGTGTCAGCCAAACGAGCGTTACAGTCGCATTCCAGGCATGGATTTGTGGTGCCAGACCAATTGTCTTCGATATCCACCAAATTGTCCAACTTCAATTTGTGGTTGTCCGTAAGTATTAATCCAAGTTTAAAGCAAATGAGACAGTGACCAGAGTTGATATTGATCGATCAAATTGATGCAGGGAAATTTGCGAACCTATTGGCGACATTGCTGGCAAGGAAGGCGCAGCCGAGTACTGCTTAGATCGATGCTTGGTTTATCCAAGCAAGTGTCCGAAAAGCCGCTGTCGTTGTTACTAATGGTCACCAGAGCTATGATGAACTCAAATTAATTATCAATAAAATAATTTTAATTTATCCAATAAATAAGTCAAGTTTGATCCTTTAATAGGCTATTTAAATGTTGTAGTTTTATTTATTATCAAAAAAATACGCTTTTTGTTGAATGGCACTATTGTTTATTTCAGGAAAAACTATTTGACAGTATATATTATTTGAAACAATTTTTCAATTTTTCAGTATTCCAACGTAATATATATATATATTTATATATTTATTTATTCATATACTTTTATTCGTTTCGGTAATACTTTTAAAACTTTTCTAGCTGAAGTACTTAAACATGGCTTTTGTTTATTTACAGCAGGTATTGCTATAAGTTAGTAGTATATTTTCTAATATATATTAATTTTATGACATCCATACAATATCATTTTATAGTTTTTTTGATTCTTCTGCATATACTCATGTATGCTTAACTGTGTGCGTGTATGTGTGTATATGTGCGCGCAGGTACGTCAACTAAGCTGGCACATGGCAAAACGCAAATATATCATTATATATACCTTCAATCACTTATAACATTTTAGAAAACTATATACACTCAAGTTTGTTAAACTCTACTGCGAAGCTAGTTATTCTTAATCATAAAAACATTTTTCATATTCAACGAATAAACTAAACATAATTAATTTTCCAATATAACTGATTGGTCGATGCGAAGTCGTAATAGTCAATGTAACTCCTTCCAGAGTTACATTTAATTTGAAATATAAACAATTTTTGATCATTTAAGTTAATTTTTCTGTTTTTGTCAACATGTTGTTTTAACGATTGAAATTAACGTAAAAAATAATGAGACTTATTTAATAGAGTCTTTGTAGAGGTACTAATAATTAATTGATCATACTTGCGCATCTAATAATTATAATTGAATTTTACGTATTATTATACATTTGACAAAGTATTTTTATACTTATTTATTTGAATAAGATAAAAATACTCAATAATATTTACAGACATTGTCTGAGAGTTTTTACTGGTTTAACTTATTCATCTAAAACAAATTTTCAAACTTATTCACAATTGATTATTTTAATTCACTATTCATTAATCTATCGACGTTCATTATACATAAATTATTCTATTAACTATCAAGTCTTTCGTACCATCATTACAAAATTAAATGACATTTAAGAATTTGCCACTGTTGTAAGCTTCAAGATTATGTCAGGTAGTTCTTTTATTGGAATAATATAATGTTGTAGACAATGCATGCTTGTTTTGAATTAATCACTTGCCATTATCACATATGATAATATACAACGAATTTTGAATTATATTTCGTTTGTCATTTTATCGTGAAACACACAAACTTCTTCAGTCTATTTTTATTTTATGGGTTGCTGAATTTTTCTTGCTTTGTTTTCTAAGAACTATTGCAGTTAATATGGGGTTATCATTTTTTTGTCAAGTTCTGAACAATTAACTAAAACACTAATTCATTATAAATGTATACGTATCCAGCTATCTTTCCATAATAACTGGCATCGAAGAGACTTTCACGAACCGTAATTGGCTAAGACTCTTAAGATCGTTATTTTTTCCTCATTTTCACAGCAGGCCCTACGCGTATCTGGACGAATTCTAATTGAATATATTTGACTCAAAGTAAACTTATTTATGCCTTCTAGAAAAGTTCAAATTTTATGGGAAATATATGATTCTATGTAATTCGTTTGTATTTTTAATATTGATTTGTATAATACCTTTATGAAATAAAATGTTTTAGACAATTAAGGCAGTAGTATCTATCTTGTAGCTAAATAAAAATATACATTTATATATTTTATATTTTAGTAATTTAAATATGAAAAATTGCAGACAACAGATAAATCGATTTCAAACAGAATAAAATTTCATTTTTCCCTTCAAATAAAAAAATTCAAAAATCTTTCCCTAATTTTGTTATTTGTTTTATAATAAAAATACTGACTAAATAGTTTTCTTGTACGCTCACTTTTCCTTGTTTGTGTGATAAATAGGTTTTAAAATATGTAACAAATTATTTTCAGTCTCTTTTAACAAATATCACCAAAAATATCAACCTAATAAAAAAATCTGCTGTCCAGAGATAGTAAAACTTCTTGAAATTAAATGTTCAAAATTAAATTTTGATTTCTAACATTGATAGATTTAGTACTAAAATAATGTATTTTCCAATTGTTTTCTGATACTTAATAATTTCTTAATTCCCTTACAACAATTATTTATTATTCATAAAGTACGTAATTTCCAAACTACAAATTATACATTTTTTCCGAAAATTATTGCATATCAAGGTATGTAATATTATCTTGTATTTCATTATCACATGGTCACAACTTTTTTACGAGATTAATGATGGATCAATCAATTATTGTATTGATCAATTTTAATGAAATAAATCTCAAACAATTGTATTTTCGATAAATTTAGTAAGATTTTAAGTAAAACGAAAACACAGAATTCATTTAGAAACAAATACTAATGTCTTTTATAATCATGATAATTGTCACATTTAACATGTATTTTTAAAGTATTATGTATAATTATTAATTTTAATAATTGAAATTTGAAATAAGTGCATATAAATTGAAAGTATAATCGAAAAATTATTTTAATAGGAAAATCAGATTTATAGTTTTTTTCACAGTGGTTTGTTGTTCATTTACTCTGTTAATTCATTTTTGTCACATTCAGGTACATTTTCAGTCTTCTGATTAAATTATTCATACCTCAAATATTATTTATTAATGTGAATTCAAAAATAATAGTATGCATCAGCAAGTAATATGAACTTATAAATATCTCTCTAAGAAATTTGAGTATTAAGTGTATTAATGTTAAGATAAGAACTTGTGGGAAATATCTGTGCTATTTCAATACTAGTGTACGGAAAAAACCATTAGTTCCTCAGTTCATCTTGTAACTTATAAAAGAATCGTCTTTCTGTTAATTAGAAAACTTGTACTGAGTTCTGCATAAACATAACTCGTAAACTAGCATCTACACTTCATTTATAGATGTAATTATGAATTTTGAATTAATAATGATATCGCTGTAAATAATTGGTTTCAAATAATCGCGCCGAACCGTCAATTTTTCATTAAGTAAGTTGCTTCTTATAAAAAAAAGTTAGTTCGTACCCAAAAATTACTCGGATTTTAGTTATGAAGGATCTCAAGTTTTTAAAATCAAAGTAACTCAGCTCGACAGGCACACTTGGTTCGATTTACGCATCTTTCAAAAATCCTTAAATATCCCACCAATCACATCAAAGTTCAAAACGATTATATCAGTAACGGTACATGATTAAAATTAACAAGCACCCCTGAACGCTTAAACAGGGATAAAAAAACTCTTTGATAATTATAATTTCTACAACATTGCTTCAAAAGATTCCGTTTCCGATGGCAAATATTTCTTTTCAATACCAACAGTAATTTACCACGCATTTTAAACAGGTGTGACCATCATTTATTTTTCCTAATTGAATAAAAGTAGAATTTTCGCTCGTTAAAACAAAAGTACCAATTTTATTTTGGTCATGGAAAAGTGACGCGTATTCTTAAGAGCAGAAACGTTTTTAAAACTTAGTTTTTATTAACTTTTCTGTAAATTAAGTATTTTATATTAAAATTCTATAAATAGTTAAGCTTTTAACGTCATATACAATGATCTACCCGCTTAAAAAGTATACAGTATATGCAAAAGGATAAGCTCATACATGTATAGCCAGTATACATATTAAGATCTAAGTATGATTATGCAATAGAATGTGTGTTTCTCTTAACCCCTGCAATTTCAACTTGATGCAGTTTATCACGCACCACAACACAAAAATAACAAGTCATTTTCAAAAAAGTCATCGAAAAATCCTGAAAAATTCATACATAAGTATGAAAAATCGCTAAGATTTAAAACGTATTTTTATTTGAACTTCGATTTTTTCATAAATTTTTTTTATCACGTTCAAATCTTTACGATTTCTTATCTCAAAAAAAAAAAAAAACAATCTTATAGAAAAAATTTCTTAAAACTTAAAGAGTCTTACAACTAGTTAAAGAATGGATGAATTTTTCAAAATTTTATGAAAACTTTTTGAGTTGCGTCACGTGTGAACTGAGACGGCACCTATCGAAATCTGTGGATTATTTTTTTTTCATTACAATAAAAAAATTACAATAAAAAAAATGAGGTTTCAGAGAGTTAGATCAAATATTACAGCTATTCGAGAAATAACGGACAGTCTTTATGCAATATTTTTCAAAAACTGTAGTAATCTGCGAAAAATATATAAAAATGAACATATAACTTCGATGGAAAAACATCATAAATAATACAAAATCAAATATTTTTGGTAAAAGGTCATACAATAATAGAGACCCTACAGTAACGTGTACATATCAGATTAGTATAACTTTTCTCTAAAGTCTTAGATTGATGTTTCATCGCAGGTGAAGAAGCGATGAAAAAAAACATTTTTAAGTGAAATTCAAACTCGAACGGTAATTATTCCAAGAATTTTTACGAATATTCTTCTACTATTTTTTAACTAATGATAGAAAATCGTTCACTTTTTTTCAGTGTCTATTTTATATTAAAAAAAATTGAAGTCGAGATTATTTGATTTGTCAAAACAAATTATAAAGACTTCATCAAAATAATTCATTCTTGCTTCAAATCTTAGAAAGGTATTCATGGATATATATATTATTTATATTTTTGGAACACTCTGTTTATGAAAACAATTATTATTCATAAATTTGAAGAACTTACGGAAAGCGTTTCAAGGGATCGGTTGAAGGGCTCATTATCAACGTTATCCTTTGAACTGCATTCAACGAATTTGAGTTCATTATAAATAATGTCAGACAATTTTTTTAAACCTTTTTAAACATGCATGTGCTACGTTATTTTTCATTTGCTATCTTCATATTTTTTATATTTATGTAGTATTGTTAGTTTAAAATGCTTCTGCATTACCATTAAGATATTTTACCTACTGAAATTTCTGTATGTCCATGCAATTATATGTAATCGATGCGGAGATTGTTTAAGCGTAATTCACTATTATTAGATTATAGAGTCGAGAAAAATCGTGTCGTGAATACATGATATTTAGTCATTACCTTATCAATATTTTTTAGATATTAAGATAAAATTAAATTTTTTTCGTTAATGCTAATTTTTTTGGATAACTTAAAAAATAAAATAATTCAAACAAAGTAAAATTCATTTTACACTTGTAAACAAAAAAGTTACTGCATAATTTATTACTGTACTGATACATTTTCATTTGATAGCTAGGCCATAATTGTGTACTTGTTAAATTTTAACGATTTCAAATCTTTCCATAAAATAATTCACTATTTCAATTACTAATATTCATTTTTATAATATTGCTGCAATTTTACTCTGAGCTCAATTTTTCATGAACTAATTATTTAGTTAAGTTTTAAACAACTGATAATGAGCTGTTAAGTGATTTCGTTATCATAAAACATTTATACGCGTTAGGACCTGCAAGAACCTTTAACAAGACTGATCAGAACTTACAAATAACCCAAAGTAGCATATGTTTTAACATAAGGAGCATCTACTTGGCAGTTTTCCCTGAAATAAAAAAAAATAATATATATTTGACGTTATGAAACTAAGTTATGATAAAAACTTACTCATCTTCCCAGGGGCAAACTTCATTAACATTATTGTCTTGCTCCTGTTGCAATGAAGGATTTTGTTGATCAGCGGAGACATCTTTGTTTGGGTCCGAAGACTGAGGCTCAACAGGTTTATCCTTTGGTGGCGTTGACTGAACAGTTTTTGGCTGTTCTGATGAAATATTTTCTTGATCTTCTATACATGGTTTTTCAGTATCGGTTGGAAGTTGCGAGGAGTCAAGTGTTTTATCTTCATCGATACTTTGCACCTGCGTTAGAGGATCGCTCATAAGAGCGTAGTCACTGCTCGTATCATGCGTTTCGAGGTCCAAGGACAATGTTTCTAAATCTTCTTCAGGCTCCCCAACAATAGCACTAATGCTAATAAGAGGTGCCTTTGTCGTGCGAAAACGCGGCGATTGCTTTGTTTCCTCAGGCACGATGTTAACAAGGCAGGGCGCTGATGCTAATTCTAATTCTGGTAATGGAGTTAGCGCTGCACCTTCTGGCACAAACGATAAGTCAAACGAGGTACTGCTGCAAGCTGCAGTGCTGGCCAAGTGGGCCATTTCCGTTGAGCAACTTCGGCCGCTTCCGAGCGGGGCCGAACCCACCGAATAATTTCGATATACTTGTTTGATCTCAGACTTAACCGACGGACTGATCTTTCGTTGTAAACGCTCTGAGATATCAGGCGTGGTACTGCTTACGTCTGAAGAGGAACTAAATGAATCGGGTTGAGATGGATTTTTTCGTGGCATGCGTGATTCAGACTGAAGGTTCGGACCCGATGCTTCGGTTGGAGGGCTGAAACTGGCCGAGGCCACTCGAGGCACCGTACCAGTTGAACTACCAGTTGCCTGAGGAGATCCAGAATCCCAAGGGCAGACATCATCTTTCGGCATAGAAACTTCCCTAAAATACAAAAATTCACGATAAAACTTAATGAATGATACATAAAAGATGGACGAGCTTTTTAAATAATCGCAGAACTGCTGCAAAGGGCTCAAAAAGGATTTTATTATTTTTCTAGGTTGATTAGTGATCTGTTACCCGGTTGGGATTAGTAACATATTACCAGGTTTAAATATATATATATGCCTTAAATTGTTAAAGAAATTGCCAAATTTATTTTTATCGATTAAGTAGGATGATTGGATGATCTTGATAAAAAAACCTTTAGTAATTTCGCTCGAAAGTTGATATTTTTTGAAATTTGTAACATTATGCTTAAGAAAACGCGAAAAAGCGAGAATTTTTACATGCAAGTGTTTACATGCACATCGAACACTCTTTCATAAAGTCCGGTTTAGTTATAGGCGATTTGATTATTAAAAAAAAATCCCAGCTAAAAAGTTGATGAATAATGTTTTAATAGTATTTTATAGGAAAAAATTAGTAAGTGATGGAAGTTTCAATCGCTTAAGGGCTTATATACACCTTAAATTTGAAATTTTTTTTATTGAAGTTTTGAATAGGATTTTTCCTCCTCTTTCCATTGCATTTTTCGAAATT